>JAIUZE010070139.1:0-92157 GCA_022085475.1 Heliosperma pusillum
GACACCTTAAAGACTGTGGTGTAGTACTACAGTTAACCCCACCTGGAACACCACAATTGAATGGTGTGTCCGAACGGAGAAATCGAACATTACTTGATATGGTTCGATCCATGATGAGTCACACGGTTGTACCTGATTCATTGTGGGGTAATGCTCTTTTGTCAGCTACTCTAATACTTAACCGAAGTCCGTCTAAAGCTGTAGACAAGACTCCATATGAATTATGGAAGGGAACAGTCCCTAACTTGTCCTTTATTCGGGTTTGGGGCTGCGAGGGCTTATTCAAAGTGGAGGAGATCATGCGATAAGCTCGGCCCCCCACGAATCGTTCAAGACATACTTTATTGGTTATCCAAAAGGGAGGTTTGGTCATTACTTTTATAGCCTACGAACATCGAGTTTTTGTTGCGGCTAGTGCGACGTTCTTAGAGAAAGAATTTCTCGAGAATAGGACAAGTAATGGAAACTTCGAACTGTCGGAGATTCAAGAACCAACAACCGAGCAACCAATGGAGGAAACTGTTCCTTCATCATCAGCTGCGGTTAATATTCCTTTGGAACCTAGGAGGTCGGGTAGACACTCTATTCCTCCAGACAGATACATTGGTATGGTCGAGGGGAATGAGAGTGATGACGTTTTACTCCTAGAGAGTAACGAACCCGCTACCTATAAAGGTGCTCGAGTACTTATGACACTGTTCCGACTCTAAGTATGGCTTGAGAACATGAAATACGAGATGGACTCATGTATGAGAATACGTATTGGATCGGGATTGACTTACCTGATAAGGTTCGGCCTCTTCAGTGCAAAGGGCTTTATAAAATAAAGCATTCTGTAGAAGGACAACCAGATACATACAAGGCACGACTAGTGGCAAAGGGTTTCACTCAAGTGCAAGGATTGCACTATGATGAAATTTTTGCACCCGTAGTTATGCTGCGTTCCATTCGGATAATCTTAGCGATTGCCGCTTTTCATGACTATGAAATTTGGCAAATGGATGTGAAAACCGCCTTCTTAAACGGTTATTTGGAGGAGGAGTGGTACATGGTACAACCCGAAGGTTTCATTGATCCTAAAAATCCTAAGAAGGTATGCAAGCTTAAGCGTTCCATCTATGGACTTAAGCAGGCTTCACGGAGTTGGAATCATCGTTTCGACAAGGTGATAAAAGAGAATGGATTTACTCGATCGGTCGAGGAACCATGCTTATATATCAAGTCGAGTGGGAGCAAGATTGTCTTCCTAATATTGTATGTCGATGACATACTCTTGATTGGGAATGACATACCTCTTTATTCGGTAAAAGTTTGGTTAAAGAACCATTCCAGATGAAAGCACTGGCCAGGCACAAAAGAATTTGGGGTCCGTATCTAAAGAGATAGTCACGACGGATGTGATCCTCAGTAATGAGTTTATATAGATTAAGATCTTGGAGGTTCAGCATGACCAACTTCCAGAAGGGGAACCTTCCAAGGGTCCTTGGGATGCAGTGAGTAAAGCTCAGGCTCCAAAAGACATCGAAGAGGTCGAGCCATAAGTTGGATTCCTTATGCATAAGCTATAGGATCGATCATGTATGCCATGATATGCACACGTCCAGACGTGGCATATGCATTGAGTATGACGAGTCGTTACCAAGGCAATCCAGGTGAAACACACTGGATAGCTGTTAAGAATATCCTTAAGTACCTACGGAGGACTAAGGATTGGGTATTGACGTATGGAGGTGACACTGAGCTATGCGCAACCGGTTACGCAGATGCTAGCTTCCAAACGGATCGAGATGACTCGAAATCTCAGCCTGGATTCGTTTTTACTCTTAATGGCGCTGCGGTCAGCTGGAAAAGCTCCAAACAAAGTGTTATAGCAGATTCTACGACTGAGTCCGAGTACTATGATGCTTCAGAGGCTGCGAAGGAAGCTATATGGATGCGTCAATTCTTACAGGGACTAACTGTAGTTCCTAGTTCGGATGACCCGATCACCATCTATTGTGATAATAGTGGTGGCATCTTCCAGGATAAGGAGCCTAAGTCCAGCAACAAGTTTAGGCATGTACAACGGAAGGCTCACATGATCCGAGATTACGTGGAGCAAAGGGATCGTGATAGAAAGATTGCTACGGATGATATACGTCGCCAGATCATCTCACTAAACCATGAGATATGTAAACATGAAAGGGCACGTTATTTCCAGGGAATAAAACGTGTTTCCTGAGTTGTAGTAGCTGTTTTATGTGGATTAGATAAATGTATCTTTTTCATGCACTATTTATAACATCATCGTATTGTTTCATATTTTGTTTTTCATGTGGATTGTACGATAACATTGAACGCCACAAAGTGAACTGAATTAAATTATAATTGTTTTGGTCCGTAATCGCCTACATGAGCTGATAACTCTGGCAATTATTCTGTGCAGTCGATTGATGGTGGGTTCAACGAGCCATAAGTCAAACAGTTGACTGATCGATCACATATGCGAGTTATAATGATACCACGCAGGACATTTTTGTGACAACGTTATGGAGTCCTAAATGTTTCGAAAACATTCGGTGCCAGGTCGTGGATAGGACGTCCATAGTGTTCCTAGAGTCGATCTTTTGACTATCGACTGTCTCTTGAGATTAAGGCAGTTTTTGGGTGACTTTGGTTTCTTTCTCATGGTCGACCGTAACAGGAGGCTAAGTAGATTTTCACTGGGTCATTTCATACTGCGCTTGTATCTGCAAGACTCGAGTTGAAGAAAATATCCAACCTTTATCAGGATATGATATTTCTCAGGGCCACTCGAGGAGCTGTAACTGAAATGCATGGCCATGCTCGAATATAGATTCGTTTATCAGTTAAGTTACTCTCTAGTTGGGGAAACCACTCTTGATACTGATCACTTGTAAACTACGACCTTTGTGAATACGGACTTTGCAAATTGGTTTACATTGAGTGGGAGAAATTTATTATGGATATGAGAATCGGTTATCGCACATACACTTGTACGGACAAGTGGGAGATTGTTGGAGCCAGTGTCCTCCACAGTTAGTGCAATAACATAAATAAATCTCTGTAGGTTCACAGGGTATACTTTGTATAATAATCAGTTGATTAACGTTTATCAATAACGGTTGGCTTGCTAGATAAGTTTGACGTTATTGTCATACAGATGGCGGTGATCAACTGGTCCCTAAAAGTCACACCTAAAGGATGTGTTTGAGAGATGTGATTATTTGAGAAAATAATCATATTGATACCCTATTATATGACTAAAAGGTTAGTCAGTGTATTTGACTAAAAGGTTAGTCAATGTGATGATGACAGATTATTTAATAATGATTAAATAAAGTTAGCTGAGACGAATTAACTGTAATTCGTATATTGAATATAAAATGTTATATTTAATTGTTGTATATAATGTAAGCTAATTAAACATAAACCGTTATAATTAATTGGCAAATTATAAATATACGGATATTTATAATTAATGATGTATTATAATGTCGGTCCATGTAAAATGACGATTATAATATATTACATTATATTGGAAGCTAAAATGACCGAAACAAAGTGTCCAGATACACTCGGGTTTTTCCGGTCAATGGGTAGTTATTTGAGGAGACTAAATCTCCCCATATAATAGACCAAGGAGCCGTGAGACAGTAAGAAGGGATTGGAGAAAATTCTAAAAACCTAATTTCTCACTGACAGCCTCCATCATTCACACAGAGACAAAAGTTAACAGTAACTTTTGACAAAACACAAAAACCTTCTTCTCAACAGTGAGATCGTGTAAGAGGTTTACTTTCTAGCAAAAGAAAAGGGTATTTCTCGGAGCATCTTGGGTGCAACGATTAGGAAAATATCTACTTTGATATCTCTGTTCTTTACGCCAATTGCTAGGACCGGAGGTTGATTTCTAAATCTATACTCTTATTCTTGTTTTCGTTTATGACTAGTATAATCAAGTTATTACTATTTCGTTATAATCCTATAATAATTGTATTGTGGTAATACCGATTTCCCACAAATATCTCCTTAATTCTGTCGAATGCCTTTTGGCAATCATCATCCCACATGGTATGATCTGTTTTCTTTAGCTTTTTAAAAATAGGTTCACAAATCATTGTGAGTTTTAATATGAACTGACTCACATACTCTACCTTGCCCAAGAAACCTCTAACTTCCTTCTCTGTTTGGGGCTGTGGCATGTCGATTAAGGATTTCATCTTCGATGGATAAATTTCTATTCCTCTCTAGCTGACGACATGTCCTAGAAGTTTGCCTGAAGTTACTCCGAATGCACAGTTCTGAGGGTTGAGTCTCATGTTTTATTTGTGCAATCTAAGAAAGAACTTGCCTGTCTTTGGATTTGACAATCATATCATCTACGTATACCACCACTTCTTTATGCATCATTTCATGCAATAACGTAGTAACGTTGGTATGTAGCTCCAACATTAATTAATCCAAATGGCATAACTGTATAGCAGTACGGGCCCCATGGAGTGACGAAAGTTTTTTTATGCATGTCCTCTTCGGCCATTTTGATCAGATTATACCCGGCATACCCATCCATGAAGGATAACAATGTGTTATCTACTTTATTATCTACCAATATGTCGATATGCGGTAGAGGGAAGTCATCTTTAGGACTTGCCTTGTTTAAGTCTCTAAAATCAACACGAACCCGGATTTGTCCATCCTTTTTTGGTACGGGGACTACGTTAGCCACCCAGTCAGAATACTTGGAAACTTTAATGAATCCGGCCTTGTGACAACCCTCGCAATAGCGGAAATAAAACATAACAAGCATGCGATTTATATAGCGGAAAATACGGTATTTTTAAAACCTTTTTACATGCCAAAATAAAAGTACGAGGAATGTCAAATATATACAAACTAAAGTAGAATATACTACAAAGAGACGTAGTCTCTCAAAACGTGATCAAACATAAAGTTATTAGCAACTAGCTGAGAAACTTCTAGGGGTGAATCGTCAAGGCCAACGCCTGCTAGCTCACACCCGAACCCAAAAACAACTAGCAAAATCCATCCAATCAAGCAACCTGTTCATCCATGAAAAACATGAACGCCACAGTCAGTGGGGAGTAACTCCGGGTTCTCCCAGCCATATCACAAATAACATACTTAAACGGTAATACAAAGTAGAAGCATACATATATAAATATACATGTGAATAACGAGAAATATAAATAAGCATTTCAATATATATATATATATAAAGATATAGGCGTATGAGGTACAAAACTGTAAGCAACAGATTATAGACAAACTCGGGGAAGACACCCTTAGGCAACTATATACGCACTAGGGCTTACATGTCACCGTTAGTGGCATATACTTGATAAGATAGAGACTCGACATATAAACCAATTCAATCATCTATTTCATGCAAGAATCCAACTCAAAGTTCACATATAATTCAACTTATAAACAACCATCCAAGCATACGAATATAACAACATAATCTCTCACGGTTAATGGCCCACACTAGCATCATGTACAATAGCAAGACAAGTCAATGGAAGCCCACAGGATAAGACATTTCCCGAAACCGTATACGATAAGACGTTTCGTATACTCATGACCTATACACACAAGTTCACGGGATAAGACGTTTCCCGGAATCGTG
Source organism: Heliosperma pusillum (assembly GCA_022085475.1). Lineage (NCBI taxonomy): Eukaryota > Viridiplantae > Streptophyta > Magnoliopsida > Caryophyllales > Caryophyllaceae > Heliosperma > Heliosperma pusillum. The sequence continues at coordinate 5,651 of JAIUZE010070139.1, forward strand.
TACGATAAGACGTTTCGTATACACAAGACTCTAATCCTCTCGGTAGGACGACGATAATAATACAGTCCTAGTCTAAACCTGGCCAGACTCTCGGAATAAGACATTTCCCGATTCGACATGTGGTATGACATTACACATCCAAGACTCGATCATACAAAGACGTCGAGTACCCCAAATTCGGCTAAACCACACGAAAGAGGCGGAAAGAGATCTATAGTCAAAAGTCAAGTAGTACGCTACATGCAATGACACCACCTCCAAGGATACAACATTTGACGGTCGAGTCAATCAACGCATTGCGTTTGCCTCCTAACAACGTCGTCATATCCACACTAAACAAATGCACAACGGCATCACAGTTACACTTCACCTCTCCGACATTTAAGTCTAACGGTTATAAAGTATGACCGTGGAATGAAAGTTCATAGTACTCAACAAGTAGAGATCAAATCAAATACATAAGGTAGAACCGACTTAAGAAGGGGCATATCAAAAACCGTCATAAAACATGTGATATACGCATGTGAGATATCATATATTCTAAACATGAATATTTAAAGTCATTACGTAAATTTATACGATAAACGAACCATGCGAACTATTATAAATGAAAGTATGAGAAAGAATAGAAAGGAGAAAGGCAGCGTGTGCCAGCCGGTCAAGTGGACCGGCTGTCGGCTACCCGGCTGGCACCACAGTCACATTTGGAAATCGTCAAAAATACATAATGATCCAGCCGGTCCAGTGGACCGGCTGCCGGCTACCCGGCTGGACCAGATTTGACTTGAGAAAAAGAGGAAGGATAAGGGGGTGTCTCCGCCGGTCGGCTGACCAGCAGCCGGTCGGCCGGCTGAGACTTAAAATATACCAAAGTACTTCAAAAAAGTCAGCCACACCCCCAGCCGGTCAGCTGACCGGCAGCCGGTCGGCCGGCTGGGAGCACATACCCACGAAATTCATAACTCAACATCAATAATCATCAACAATCATCAACTATCATCAATACTCATTAACAATTATCAACAATCATCATCAATCATTAACCAACACAAATTCCATAGCTACAACAATCAATTCCAACACATTTACTAACATCAAGCTATATTACGTATCTAATAAATATCACTAGATATTTAGTAAACATCAACTAAAGCATATAAAACACGTAATGATATCGAGTAACCCTTCACCGTTACCTTTTCGCGTCTTCAATCCTCGTCTAGGTCCTATTCTACTAAGTAGTAGTCTTTGTCGAGGTCTTGAAGGTCTCCACCTACAATTAGACAACAAAAGATGAATATAATTCACCTTTGAGAAAGACGGATAAATTGAAAAGTGAGAAAGACGGTAATTTTATTACCAATTAAGATCGAGGACGATGAGAGGGGAAGATTACGATGAAAATTAGCGGATTTGAGCAAGGGATGAAGGAGTAGTGATGATCTTAAGCTTGATCAAAAATGGTGTTAGGGTTATGGTGGTTACTTGTTGAGGAATAATGAGTAAGTGGAAGAATGAAGGAGTTTAAGTTTTATAAGGGTGAGTGAAGAAATGTGGGGGAAAAGCCCAAAAGCGCCTTAAGGCATAAGCCACACGGAATTTCGAGTAAAATCCGAATACGAACTCGGATTTGCTAAATTAGACACGGGAAATTAAATTCTAGACTAAATCTAAAATTTCGCTGAAAAGTATCCGTATAATATTTTTAATATAAAAATAGGGTACATTTACGGGTGTTACAGGCCTTGAATTGCTTATGGACCTCTTCCTTGATCTTAAGAGCCCATTCAGCCCTCATCCGACGGAGCTTCTGTTTTACAGGTTAAAAGCCCGGCTTGATCGGAATTCGGTGCTCTGCGATATCCCTGTCGATCCCTGGCATGTCTTTGTAAGACCAAGCGAAAACGTCTTTGAACTCGTGTAGGAGTTCTACGAAACTGGCCCTCTCAGTGGGATTTAGGGTTGTCCTAATTCTAAGTTCTTGGGAATCTGATTCCGTCCCTACGTTGATGGGTTCACTGTTTTCTATGATTGATGCCCCTTTCCCCTCTTGTAGTATTTCTTTGATTATATGGGGAGGTAATTTGATCGAGTATGGGTCATGATTATCCTCATTGTTATCATAAACAGAATTGCATTCAGAATAACACAAGGAGTAAGCAGAATCAGATTTATTCATATTAAATTTTGAAAATAACTAAACCAAAGGGGCCATCTGTTCAGTAGTCAGAGGCGGTAAAGGAACAGTAGCTAGGACATTCCCCAAACTGATGTTATTATTAGATGTTAAGCTAGGAGAAACAAAGGAATGTGGGGTGACAGCAGAAGAAGACTCTCTAGAAACTTCGCTAGACTCTCACTGGGCCTCCGACTCCGACTTCGACTCTGACTCGAATTCGTTGTCTTCTTGTTCTTCTTTGAACATCTCTCCTTCCCCAGTAGTGACTTTGAAATGTTTCCCTCGGTTGATGATCAATTTGATCGACTTTCTCCATCCTTTCGACTGGCTTGAGCCAGCATCGCTGATTAACGTTGTGGGATTGGAATGATCGTCCTGAAGTATCATGGTAATGATCTCATCTTGTGCAGCTCTGACGAATCAATCTTCTCCAAACAGAAGGCTAACTACTTGTTCGTCTAAACAAGGTGTCTGACGAGCTTTGACGGTAGGAACCATTTCTGAGGGAATAAAGTAGCAATCGTGGAAGACTTGATTCTAGCTAGTTGTATTCCCCTATAGTGCCAAGGCTTAGGAAACCCATGAAAGGTTGCATCTGGATTTCTTTACCCTTACGATTTTGAACTTGAGTGAGCATTTCTAAGGTTTCCTATTTCGTGGGTTTGTATCCCGATCCCAATGGTATCTATCCATAGTTCCCTTCTTTGTACGGTGCAAGGGTAATCTTCCTATTAGGGTTTAATTGGCATCCCTGGAAAGTATCCCTGAGATTTAAGTATGTGGTTGACCACTAGGTTAGAGTATGGGTCAAGATATACAGGTGCCAACTCACTCTCTACGAGATTCACACTCTGAAATCCTCCAAGCTCATATATTGGATCCGAGATAACTTGATTGCTGGACATTTTCTCTATCACAGCCTTGATAGGTAACAAAGTGATTGTCACTACTTTGCCGTCTAAACGAATTTTGATCTTGTGGTGTAGGGTGGATGTTACTGCTTTAGAAGCGTGAATCCATGGCCTTCCCAAAAGTATTTTTAAGGATGCTTCAATGTCCACAATCTGGAAATTAACCTTTCGCTCGATTGGCCCAGTGGCTATGGTGAGGTTGACAAGCCCTACTACCTTACGTCGTGTCCCGTATTATGCTCGAACACCTTGGTTGGTAGGAGTCCAATCCGATTCTTTCATGCCTAACTTACGTGCTGTCTTCACTGGTGTGACATTGACTACGGAGCCATTATCTACGAAAGTCATTGGTATATTCTTCTTTAGGCACGTGATTGTGATATACAGAGCGAGGTTGTGACTAGCCCCGAAAGGAGGCAAGTCTTCATCTGAGAAATTAACTGGGTTACTTAGTTTGACTGAATCTTGGAAGACCAAATTGGCCACATAGTCAGGTGTAGAGTCATGTGCCACATTTAGCTTTGCCAATGCTTGTAGTAGAGCCTGACGATGGTGGAATGATCTTGCAACTAATTGACAGACTGAAAGATTAGCCTTTGTCTTCTGTAGTTGCTTTAGTAGATGGTTAGTAGATGTACCATCGCCATCATTTGGGGTGATGACAGTGGTGTTAGTAATTGGACCATTAGTAGTAGGACTGTTTTGAGTGATATTCTGATAGGGGCGTCCTGATCGAATGAGATAGTCTATATCTTGATATTCTCTATTTTGAGTTTGAGAATTTTTTGTGAGGTACTCATCCTCATCGTAATCGGCCCATATTCTGTTGACGGTATTGATTTCTTTCAAACTGATGATTTCAGCTTCTAAAGTGATGACTCGTTCAACAAGGTTGTCACATGTTGTGATCACCTCTTGCATTGTAGATTGTTGGAATAGGATTGGAGCTCGTGGTAAGCCTTCTTGAGGTGTGGTGCCCGGAAAGCGTAGGGATGTCACGATAGTTTCGAGCTTTGAAACCTGTCTACTCAACCTTCTAGCCAATGCGATGAAGTCATCGATGGTAGGAGAAATGGTGGAATACCTTTCTTCAATTTCGAGCATGTTAATTTCATCTTCAACTAGGGAGATGAGGTGTGAACATTCCAAGGTGGATTCTTCATCCGTCATCATTATAACTCCAAGAGGATTCTTAGTGTTGTTGGGATTGCCTCCTGGGGGTATGGGTAGACGACCATCCTCAATCATATCTTGAAGGACATGCTTCAATTTGAAGCATTTCTCTGTGTCATGCCCCTTGCCTCTATGATACTCACAGTAACCGTTCTCATCCCAGAACTTACTCTTCTTTTCTGGATCAGGTGTAAGTCCTATAGGCTGGAGCTTGCCTTGTTGAGTCAATCTTTTCAAGGCGTCGGAGTATGTGTCGTCGATATTTGTGAACTTTCTTTGAGGGTTGTTCTTTCTAGGTGATTCAACAAGATTGACCTCATCGGTCTTGTTAGTGGAGCCATAATAACGACTTGTTGAGCCTTGATACCCGCGACCTACTGTTTTAGACAAGAGTCCCTTTCGGATGTCGTTTTCGATTCTGGTCCCTAACACAGTTAAGTATTTAAAAGACTTTATGTTTTGGTATCTTATGTGGTTTTCATAAATGAGTCTTAGATTGTCCACAAACTTTTCCACAAGAGTGGCTACATCCGGACGTTCGACCAGCTTTGTACTAGTCTTCCTCCACCTACTTAGGAAGTCGGTGAGACCTTCGTTCTCATTTTGAGTAAGGTCCTCTAGAGTACGCATGTTAACTTGAATTTCAGCATTGTCTGCGTATTGTTTGGTGAATTAAATTGCAGCATCATCCCAAGTTGCAATCATCTTGTGATCTAGGGAATAGAACCATTGTTTGGGAATGGTATCGAGAGACGAAGGAAAGATCCTTAGGAACATGTCTTGTTTGATGCCTTTGATAGACATATAATCCTTGAAAGCACGGATATGATTCAAAGGGTTCTTATGCCCCTTGAATTTTGGGATGTCAGTCATATTGAAGTTGGTTGGCAGCTGGGCATTCACGGCTTCATATTTGCGGTTATTCTCCCTGTAGATGTCATCTCCCTTGAGATATATTAGTTTTTCTTCCAAGTATTGGAGTCCCTTTTCCGCTCCATTAAGAACTGGTGGGGTGTCGACTTCTGGTTGTCCCACGATGAGTGGAATGTTATCGTGTACACAAGGGCCAAGAATGACTTCGGGACGCCGACTAGTTTGGACGGCAAAAATTCGACTCTCAATGGCATTGCGGCGAACATAGGTTTGGTCCTGACATGTTTGGAGACGAAGCAGCGCAGCTAGGTTTGATCATTACCATTTGGCTCGGATTGATGAACACTTGCTTGACTAGTTTCAAGCATCTTGAAAACTGAGCAAGAGACCGACGACAACTCAAAACACGATCGACCAATCTAGCACACTTAATCTAAAAGACTCGACTTGTGAAGTGGGAGTGTGCCACTGTGTTTAAGTGAGTTTTGAAAATGACTGTTTTGGAAATGTTTGTCCTAGGCAACCGTAGTGTGCTTGTAGGAGTGTTGACTTGAAGTGCAGAAATGATTTTGACTAGAGTTTCAACTCATTTCGCGCTACTTGAGGCCACCTTTGAAAAAAGCTTTACAGTTTTAAAAAGGTTTCGGATTTTGAAAAGCTCATCATGGTTTATTTACAAAATGGTGATCATGTAAGGGATATACACATTTAAATAGGCATAATAACGACATACTGAGTGCATTTAAAATGATTTTGGCTTAAGGGTGGGTTGCCATACCAAGCAATCAAACCCAAGGTTGGTGGAAAGGTCCGCGCCAAACATGAGTAAGGCCGGTTCCTAGTTCATTTCCTCGAGTACTGAAAGCCCTTGGTGCTAAAATGAGTACACGCCATGGTATGGTTGACGTCAATCGCTATCCATCCTTAGGCCCAGATAAGAATTTGGACCGTCCAGACAGGATGATTGGTCGAAAGGGTTGGGTTAGGCCTAGGAAGGTCGAATAAATTGACCTAAGAAGGTCGAGTAATGAAAACCGACAAATGTCTCATATATACTATTCCCTAACCTTGTTCAAGTTTCACCCTGGGTACACGTAAGTGTATTTTCCCAAGCGAAGTCGCCAAACTGTGATACACGGATTCGTGATCCTTTCCAAACCGTGGTGCGCGGAGAACCACATATGGACAAACGTGGGACAAGCGTAGAAATACGCATTTGTGGATTCGCCACCAAATTTTTTGGGAAGTTGGAACCGTTCGAATAGTTTATTCTATGTCAAGACACAAAGTGATGACATGAACACTAAGAAATCGTTACCCTTAGCATTCTATGTCTAGAATGACTCTCGTGGATACCAATGTACACGGATGTTCACAGAGATCTGGAGTAAGGGGTGAGGGTACGTATTAGGAAGTTCTTTAATTAAATACTTAATCCTGCCCGCCTCGATAGCAGCTTCTACTAATGATTAGGGAAACTCTTCTGTACTCGATATGAAGTCGGTTATATGCATGCTATGCAACATCCACGTTTTAATCCTAGCATGTGAATTAAACTATATTGGTTGAACTTATAGTTTAGCAATCAATTATGTCGAAATAGGAATTTAGAATCTATTACATGTGAAAGGCAATTAAATCATGTAATACAATGATTAAATAAAGGTATAAAAGAACTACGGAGATTACAATGGATTCCGGGATCTATGTCGGAAATATGCCCAAAAGAAAGGTTTATAGAAAAGAAAGAATAAAAGACTAAACGAACTTATTAGCAGCAATATTATAATTAATAGTCGATTAGTTACTTGACTAAGGCTAATTCGGAGCGATAAAGGAAGTTCACAGACAAAATCCAACCCAGAACAGGCGCAGTGTGTGATGCGTCCTCTGGAAGAGGCGCGACACTCTGTGTGTCTGTTCTTGAGTTTGGTTCTGGCTGTGAAGCCAGAATCGCAATCTGTTAGTATTCATTTATGTATTTACGGTTTATTATTGATCTACAAGTCGAATAAATGTGATTTAAGAGATTAAATTACACTAATTATACTAAATATATCAAAGACGAATCTAGAGACTAGATAGGAATGGATCTAACCTCCAAAGACTCAAACTTGATCTAAAAGATAACAAAAACCCACTAATGTTGATTATTAGGGATCTAAGTCAAGACAAACTATCTAATTAGATTAAAAGACGATTTATAAGAAATAACAAAAAAAATGAATAAAGATTTTGAAAATATTTGAGCATGAATCTTACATGATACAAGATACAAAAATAAAAGATTGGATTAGTACACCCTCAAACTTACATGTTGACGAAACGAGATTAACTAAGTTACGCTTTAGCGATAGCTCGACTCAAATGTAAAGAAAGTGCCCTCATAAGAGGATCGAAAAGATTAGTTAATTGATTAAGTGTAGTGGTAAAATTGGTAGGTCAAATGCAAAACGAGACGGGAACTCAGAAGGATCTGAGCTTACGTGGTCGATTGATCAAGCACGTAGATATCAAAATGGTTAGAGCAAGGTCTAGAATGCAAAGAGAGAGAAGAGAAGGGGCGGAACACTCGCGTGCCTTAAAAGTGAGAACGAACCTCTCCTTTTATAGGGAGAAATCCGAAGAAATTTGGAATGACTCGAACACGGAAAGTATACTAGAAAATATTTCGAAAACAGGCAAAACGAGCTGGGGAAGAGGCGCAGCAGGCACTGCGACTCTTGGAAGAGGCGCAGCGCCCGCTGCGTCATTTCCCAAGCAGTTTCCTACTTTGAAAGAAAGATCTTCGCGTTTCTTTTATGGAATTGCGGTAGATTTCGAATTCTTTCTAAATAAAATACGGATATATTTTACCAAGAAAGAAAAGTTTTGAAATATTAAAATACCCGGAATATTCTCGAGCGTTCAGACTCGGTTTTAAATGACTCTTTATAGAAAATGAAGCGGTTTTTTACCCGAACTCCAAATAAACTCTAATGATTGTCAAAATGACCGTATCGGCACGTAGATGACGACCAAGGGGTAGACACAAGTATTTGGGCTATCACTTGACGACAAACTTATGAACTGTCATAAATCGTTTCGCATACGAAACATGCGGCCCAATCGTTACTAGGTGACTGACGGAAGATGTAGATTCGAGGTATCTACACACTAGTATATATAAATGCAATTTCATCATCGTAAAAAGAATAACGCTTCGACTCAACTATGACTCGTTCTAAATGCAAATTAAATGCAAACATTTTTGTGTTTTTATAACTAAGACTTGACTAAGACTCGTTCTAAATGCAATTTCATGCTTGAAGTTCCTGTGACGATTGGCAAAAGTCGATCAACTACATGACCTTGTCGATCGAACCATCATGCACATACCTCAATCATAGCTCGTCATGAAAACGACTTATGTGCTTTTTCGTCCTTCTTTGACGAGAATTGGTTTGGCTGGGTATGCTTACACTTAAAACATGTAAAATCAACACAATATACCAAAAGTAGCAAAACGAGGGGAAATAGTAACAATTATGCAAAGGAAATAAAAAAGTGAACAATGCATGCGGAAATGTAATAAATATATAAAGGAATACTAAGCATAGACGGATGCAAGCCCTCTCCAAACCAAATCACACAATGCTCTCATTGTGATCAGCAAACAATCAGCAGCAGCAATTAAGTGGGGGGAAGGTTACACAAACTAGAATGAATGCAAATGAATGTAACGTAAAGAATGGGGCTTACAAAGGCGCATGACAGACCTCCCCAAATCAGATGTCAACATGGGGAGGTCGTTGCTAAGCGCCGCTAATCAGCACCCGTGAAATCCAGATCTTCATCATCACTACCCTTATCTTCTTCGCTTCCCTCGTCACTATCTTCGTCTCCTGCATCACGTCTCCTGCTACCGGAAGTGGCAGCGGTAGTGGGAGGACTATACTCACCTGGTGGGTACCGAAACCAAGAGGGATGTAACGCATTCGAGGGGATGTCTCTTATCCGTGCGTTGGCATCGTAAGAGTAGTAGGCAAAAAGGGACTGATTGATCCGTAACTGCCAAATATCCCTGCACATATCCAAAAATGAACGGTCACGTGCCCCCTGGTTCAAGACCTCAAGAGACACTAATAGAGGAATAGGGATATAATTAGGCGGGTAGACGGGTGGTGGGTCGGGCCTTTCTTATGAGTTTTCTAGATCCAAAAGCCCAAAAGAAAGTAACGTATATAGAGTTTTCTATTATCAAGTCATGCCCTAATGAGACTAGTAAAATATGCTCTTATACTAAGTCTAAGACTGAAGTCAAAATAAATCACTAATGTGCCAAAGCCATCATCACCATTAATCACGTGCCACTAAAGAGATTGATCCTATTTAATAATCTAGCACATAAAACTACAAAAAAAGATAAAAATAAAATATAAAACTTATAAAGATTTGTGCATAGATTTGGTAGGGTCGATCTAGAAAAAAAGTGTAATGATAAGTAGCGAAGAAAAGGCACGAAAGTCAAGGGGGAGAGAGAGGAAGAGAGAAGAGAGTTAGGGCTATGGTTTCTAAAAAAATACTAATGGGCATCATTATGATTTATGATGAAAATGAGCTCATTAAGGCTAAAATCAACACACCTAAATGGAAAATATGGAGATTTGATCCAACAAAAATGTTATACCATAAAGGACATTAACATGTGGGAAGTTTCAATTGAACAAACGAGAATATAATTTGATAAATGAAATTACGGAAATTATAGGGTGTTACATTAGAGATTAATCATTATGTTTGAGTAACATTTTATGAACCGACCTCACGAACTGTCATAAATTGCGACATATGCTAAATGTACCGACCGATCATTATCGTGTGGCTTTTGGGAGGTGCAAACTGAGGTGTCTACAATGTACTTCATTGTCACTCCAAATTATAAAAATGACATATCATCTTAAAAATAGGACTATAGGAAATCATTTCTTCAGAAGTCTACAAAACTGAGGTGTCTACAATGTAATTCATTGGGAGGTGCAAACTCGGAATATGTCATTAGAGGAAATTGTTGCCATGTTTCTATATACACCGGCACATCATCTTAAAAATAGGACTATAGGAAATCATTTCTTCAGAAGTGGAGAAGGTGTGAGTAGAAACTTCCATCGTTGTCTCCTTGCTGTCCTAAAATTATATAACCACTTACTTAAGAAGCCAGCACCTATAATGGAAGAATGCGAGGATGGTAGATGGAAATATTTTCAGGTATTATAATTCTTTAATCAAATATTTTTAAGTATTATAATTTTTTTACAAAACTAATAATTATTGTAAATATTAAGCCAATTTACATATACCTGTTGTTTTGTAAAATTGTTTAGGAGCCTTAGATGGCACATATATTAGTGTTCAAGTGCCAAACGAGGATAGACCAAGATACCGAAAAAGAAGGGCTCGGTTGCTATGAATGTGCTAGGTGTATGTAATCCTTTTTTGGAGTTTATATATATACAATCTGGTTGGGAAGGATCTGCTCATGATGGTTGTATCCTTCGAGATGGTATTAGTAGGCCTCATGGTTTAAAGGTTCCCCAAGGTAATAATTCTAAATAATTATTCTAGTAGAAAAAATATTAGACCACCGAATAAATATTCAATTGTAAATTGAAATGCCTTTTATTTTTAAATAAATTAAAGGTTTATATTACTTGGTTGACGCGGGATATACAAATTGTGAGGGTTTTTTTAGCACCATATAGAGGTCACAGATATCACCTCAAGGAGTGGGGGATTGACAACCAGTTAGTGCAGAAGAGCTTTTCAACATGAGAAATTCTAAAGCCATAAATGTTATTGAAAGATATTTTGGATTATTAAAAGGGAGATGGGGTATTCTTATGTCCCCTTCTTTCTTTTCAGTATGAACTCAAGGCCGTATAGTGCAAGCTTGTTCCTTATTACATAACCTCATTCGCAAATATATGGCAAGTGATTATACAACATATGAGGATTCAGATGACGATGAAGAAGGTGAAAGTGATGATAAGGATTCCGATGATGAAGTTGATTATATTACTTTGATTGAGGCATCTAATGCATGGACTAATTACCAAAACACCTTAGCGCAAACTATGTATAATAATTGGAGAGCTAGACGTAATCAAAATGCATAAGTTGTTTGCACTTGATTTTCCTATGTTTCGTTAATGTTTCAATAACTTTAGAATGTTTTTTGAAATCTTATGTTACTATTTTATTTCTGTGATAATGGAATGCAATTATTTTATTTACTTGTTGGCTGAATTATTAACATTTTATTGTATATAGCATGGATTTTGAGCAAACATCTCAAGGTGGAAGGGGTAAAAATAAACGTTGTTGGACTAAACTTGAAGAAGAACATTTAATTGCTGGGTTGTTAGAGTTGAATAGGGATCCACAATTGAAAGCAGATGATAGTTTTATGAATGGTGGTAAGTTGGAGAATATAATGAATACAAAGTTATCGGGATGTGGTTTAAAAGCAAATCCTCATATTGAGTCAAAAATAACTAACGAAGATGTTTCGCACTTCTGGATTTTCTTAGGATGATGAGAAGCATATGATAAAGTGTGATGATTTTTGCAGGGTAATAATCGTTATCTCTTTTCATTTCTCTCTTTTAATTGTGATTTTTTTTTAATCTCAAATTGATCAAGAATGTGTTGTGTTACTGTTGTAGCAAAATAAAAATGCTCATGGATTATGGAACGTTCCTTTTTCCACATTTTGATAAGCTGGCAATTATATATGGCCCTGATCGAGCCATTGGAACTAATTCTGAAACTTTTGCCGAAGCAGTAGAGAACCAACAAAATGAGCCCATTGACTTAAGCACGGATGAAAGTGACGATGATGATCTTATTGATGATGATAATGAGTCGCTTTATCGGCCTACTCAATCCAGTCCAACTGAGTCGCCTTCAAAGAAAGCAAAGACGGTGAAAATTTCAATGGAGAATAAAAAACAAAAAACAAAGAAGAGAAAGATGGCCGAAGTTGTGGATTTGACTACTTCTTTCAAAGATATGTCTTCAAATTTATCTGATTTTATGAGTGGAATGAATGTTCATATGTCCACTATTGCTAATGCCTTATTAACCACTCAACAACATGAATATGCCATTATGGTTCGTGAGCAAGAATTGGATAATCAGAAGAAAATATGATAAATGACCTACTTGGTGTGCAAGGGTTGACTAGGTATGAAGCAATATTAGCTACACAGAAATTGGCGTCTAGTCCAAGTGATCTCTCTCTTTTTTACCAGAGTCTAGATGATGCATGGAAGAAAGAGTTTATTTCCAGCCTCATCCACCCACACTTGCCTCGAAATGGCAATAATTGATGCGTATGATGTTTAGACTATCTTATTTTTCATAACATTTTATGTGGATTTTTTGGGTTTGAATAATTATGTTGTTGTCGTATTTTATAAACATGTTCAATGGATTTTTTATGCAGTATTATGTTTTTTTGGTTTTGTTATTTTCTGATATTAGTTAATTTTTAATTCTAAATAATATTGTAGTTGTTATACATAAAAAAACATTATTTGAAATCCATTCCATGTGTGAACCAACCAAAATGAATGGCATTTACAATCCATTTCAAGCATCAACCAAACAAGCCTTAAAAGGTGTGGGGTTCTAACTCAATACCTCCTTAGAATTAGAAGAGGGCTGTGAAACGTCGTCAACTGTTATAAACATCGTCGAAGTTTTTTTTTTAAAAAACCACACTACCATTTTTCTCTACTTTCTCTCTCTATCATTTCTTCTTCTTTTTCTCCCATCTCTTACACAATCACCCAAAAACTACAACAAAAATTAGAAAGACGGTTTCAAGTAAAAATTAAACGGTAAAGTTCAACGGTAAAATTCAACGGTAATCAATGACGACCAACGATTCATCGGTACGTTATACAAACTCTTTAACGTTAATTTTTTCTTCTTCCTTAAGTATTCTACGAATTAAATGTTGATTAAAACAAGTGATTTATATGTCATTGTATGCGTTACTTTGTTTCTCTTCCATTGCGATCTTATGCCATTTTATGATTATACATTACAAGAAAACAACACTCAGGCGACCGAAGTTAGCGACTGAATTTAGTCGCCAAATTCAATTTGGCAACTGACATTAGTCGTTAGGACCCAGTCGCGTGCCTTAGTCGCCAAATAGATTCAGGCGACTGATTTCAGTCGCCAAATTTGGCGACTGCCAAAAGCCTCGCCAAATAGAGGAAATGGCGACTGAAATGAGTCGCCAAATTGGCGACTGTTTGGAACAGTAGTCAAATTGGCGACTGAAATCAGTCTCCAATTAACGACCAATATCAGTCGCCATGGCCAATTACAGGTCAGTAGCCATGGTTTGGGTACTCTGTTTTGGCGACTGAAAACAGTCGCTATATGAACATTTCAGTCGCCAAAACAGCTGCTTTTTTGCAAAAAAAAATTCCGTTTTCATCCAGCCATTTCATTATCATACTCTGCACGAAACTTTGCTACAATAGAAAACAACAACAATGCAAACATTTACAACGCCACAATGAGAAACCAACACTCTCATATATAGAATGAGAATCAAATCAAGTTTACAAATCTTGAAAAAAGTTAAGAAATCCAAGTTTAAACATCACAAATAACAAGTTGTTAAACATAACTGACATGACTTAAATCAATTGCCAAGGAACCTCATTTTGGCTTGCAAACAACCACCTCCATTGGCATCATCATGATCTCGCAAAAAGGGATTGGACCTTGGTTGCATGTGTTAAACAAGGTTTCCATGGCTTTCACGTTTTCTTTCATTTGTCGAACTTCTTCATCCCTTTCGGCGTTTTTTCTTCTTTCTTCATCTAATTGGGCTTGGAGTTTACTTACGACTCCCGGCTCGTAAGTTTGTCTCGAGGTAGAAGTAAGGCATCCTTGCCCTTGGAGCTTGGTAGAATACATTCTTAGCCGAGTCAATTCCGCACACAGATCCATTCTTGAAACCCTCAACCAAGTCGAACCAAATCTTATTATCGGGCTTCTCGGGGTGCTTTGCTTTCTCGCCCAAAAATGCATCCTACAAAATATAAACATTATGATTAAAAATGGCTACAAAATAAGATAAACATTCACGAAAATGATCTTATTGTATAAATAAATTTTTTTTTGAAACTTACATATAGTGCCTTGTCTTTCGGTTTAATCCAGTATATTCTATTGTCTTGGAGTCGGGAATGGGTGTCAAGGAAGAGCTCCGGAGCCGTGGGCATGTTACCTTTTTTCTTCTTACCGTTCTAAAAGAAGAAAGACATGTATAAGAAGATTTTAATAATAAAAATAATTGAAATTATAATTTTCAAATATGTAATACTCCCTCCTATTCATAATAACATTCCTCATTCAATTTTCGCACAAAAATTAGGGTTTTGAATTAAATAAGAAAAAGTAATGTAGTGGGGTACGGTGATTGGAGAGAAGAAATGTATTGTGGGGTATTATTGTGAGGTGAGGTGATTTAAATAAGTATTTTTGTGGGGTAAGGTGATTAAAATAAGATAAAGTATGGATATTGTGGGGTATTGTTGTGGGGTGAGGTGATTAAAATAAGTATAAAAGTTTAATAAATAAGGAAAGAGGAAAGGTATTGTGAATAAATGAAAAAGGAAAGAGGGAAGGTTATTTTGAATACGAGGGAGTATAATGGATTAATATGTAAACTTACATCCAAAACTAGATCCAAGAAAGATCTAGATCCCCCGTGATATGAAGGCTCAGCCGCTCCATCTTTCTTTCCTCCTCTTTTATTGATTGATGCTTGGGCCGACTTAGCCATAAACTCCGGGGTTTCACGATATTTCAGCATTGATTCGTATGCACCACCTACAGTTTAAATTAGTATTATAAAATATGATAAAATTGTATTAAATTATAACTATATACAAATAACAAAAGAAATTAAATACCTCTCATATGCTCCGCCTCCTTCTTCCTCTTGAAAACGTTATACATGTTGTCCTTTGACCGTCGTGTGCATGTCTCATTGTACCTTTCATGTACAATATACTCTAATCCCGCCGGCCAGTCAAATGTTTTCTACAAAAAACATTAAGTATTAGTAAAATAAATTATTAATTGAAAATTATAATAATATAACAAAATATATACAAAAATATACCCTAAAGTTATTGAACCATTCCTCTTTTTGTGTGGGTGTAGCCTTTGTCCAACAAGTAGGAGGAACCCACGTCATCTTCATCTTTGTACTTTGAGTACAACCTCGTACAACCTTTTGAGCCGAAAACTTGAAAAACAATATATTAAGTACAAGTATGCATTTATGTTAAACAATGTAAAATAATTATAAAATAATAAATTAAAGATATTGGTTGTCTTACGAAAAACCCGCGGGATCAAATATCATCTTCCCGTCCGAGGTGAATTGGATCTCCGATACCTGATTAGATGACTCATCGTCATTGGTCGATTCCTCGACCACCGGACCCTGATCAACCTCTGTATCTTCCTCGTCAACTGAAGAAATACTAAGGCGTCTATTAGAACCGCCGCCTCGTTGTCTACCTCGACCTCCCGCCATCTACAATTATACAAATATAATTGTTAGAAACTGTTAATAACATAAAAATAATAAAAGCCTTTCAACCTAAAATATATATCTTTTTCCAATTAATCATCATCATCAAGTTCGTCATCATCATCATCATCATCGTCATCATCACCATCTGATTCATTCTCATCATCACTATCACTATCACCACCACCATCACCATCAACTTGACCATCACTATCATCACCTCCACCTCCATCACCGTCAACTTGACCATTACCATCACCATCACCATCACCATCACCATCACCATCACCATCACCATCACCATCACCATCACCATCACCATCACCATCACCATCACCATCACCATCACCATCACCATCACCATCACCATCACTACCTTCACCTTCACCTTCACCTTTACCGTCATCCTCGTTTTCTAAATCCTCACCCTCTTCATTTTCATTCTCATAAATGATTTCATCAGGTGGAGACTACATAAACCCGCTAGATACTATTTCTTCTTGAAAAAACGTTGTATCAACTTGTGAGCGTGCTTTTGTCTTAAAGATTGCACACCATTGCTTTTGATTTATATCATTCCTCGTGCTTGGATAAGAAGCGAAATATACTTGATTGGCTTGATGTGCGAGTATAAATGGATCATACTTTGAGTATGTCCGGGTATGATTCACTTCAACGAGTTTATAACGTTCATGAACTTTCATACCGGCCACAGAGTTATCCTTCCATTCACACTTAAATAAGACAGTTCTATAAGAACGGTCACGCCCATTAAAGTTCAACTCAAAGATATCATCAACTATACCATAGTATTCATTATCATCAAGAGAAGAAAACAGTAACACAATAATTGCACCTCGCCTTATCTTTACCGTAGTTGAATGTATGAAAATTAAATTTGTTGAACGAGTAACAATTCCACGTTTTAACCATTCGTAAAGGGCCAAAGGCCAAAGTCCTTATCAAATCATCTTGGATATTTAACTCAATTACATGATTCCGAAACCATGCTGCAAATTGATCCTCTTGGTTACTCCAAACATCATCTCTACTCACATTAGGATATGCTTTAATGAAATCATTCACAAACTCTGTTTCATATGATTCCAAAATCTCCCAATTAGAAAGAACGTAAAGGTGAGCACGATCATATTCTTTGTCATCCAAAAATCTTGTTCCCCCAATTGATGAACAACCTTCATCATCATGCATTTAGAAAAAATCGGGTAAACTTGTCTCATGTTCATCCGCTTTATCAACACTCAAGTATTTTGCTTTGGTTTCTATATGTTTTTCAAAGTAAAGAGAGCAAAAATTTGCAATCTCTTCCGTTAAATACGCATTGCATATAGAACCTTCAACCCGAGCTTTGTTACCAATTTTCTTCTTCACGTGATTAAGAAACCTATTCAATAATTGATGGGATTAATAGTTGTTAAGACTAGTATATAAATATTAAATTAATTATATAATACGATAATAATTATAATTTAATTACTAGTTAGCTCTTATCTTTCAAATGGATACATCCACCTATATTGGACGGGTCCTCCAACTTTGGCTTCGTAAGGCAAATGTATCGGTAGATGCTCTATTGAATTAAAAAATGATGAAGGAAAGATCATCTCGAACTTACACAATATCTCTGGTATTTGCTCCTCAAGACGAATCATCTCATCAACACATATTGAAGACGAACATAAATCTCGAATAAATTGACTTATCTCAACAATTGCATTCCACACGGGAGTCGGAAGGAGATGTCTTAAAGCAACAGGTAATAATCGTTCCATGAAGATATGACAATCATGACTTTTCAAGCCTTACAACTTTAGCTCCTTCATATCAACACATCGACTAAAATTGGATGCATATCCATAATGAAAGTTTAACTTTCTTAACCACTCACATAATACCTTCCTTTGAGCTTTGTCAAGTGTAAAAATAGATTTTGTCTTAGACTCATCGCTATGAATGTGAAGTTTGGAACGATGACAAATTGTCTTCAAGTCTTCTCGTTATTTAACAGTATCACAAGTATTTCCCTTCACATCCATAATAGTGTGAATCAGTTGCTCAAAGAAGTTCTTTTCTATATGCATTACATCCAAATTGTGCCTAATTAACATCGTCTTCCAATAAGGAAGATCCCGAAAAATGCTTCTTTTAAACCAACCAATTTTCTTCTTTTTCAGCTCATCCGTCATTGCTTTAGTACAATCAATATTACGTGACAAATCACAAACCATATCCCACACCTTATCCCCCGGAAGTCAATCTGAAGCATCATCCTGCTCCACTTTACCTTTTTCTAAAAGCTTTTTTGTTCCTCCTAAAGTCATGCCCCTCCGGTAAGAATTGTATGTGACAATCAAACCAACTCACTTTTCTAGAAAAAGGAAGCGAAAATGCTTTGCTTTGGTACATGTTACAAGGACATGCCTTTTTTTCCCGCGGTAGACCATCCAGATAGCATACTGTTATCTCTTTAATGGTCCAAAACAGTGAAGCTCTTAGTTGAAAATTTTTCTTTAGCGACACATCATATGTTTGCACACCTACTACCCACAATTGTTTCAATTCATCCACCAAAGGTTGCAGATAAACATCTAAGGCGATTTTTGGATTATCAGGATCAGAAATAATTAGTGACAAGAAGATGAATTGTTTTTTCGTACATAACCAAGGTGGTAAGTTATATGGAGAGACCATTATGGGTGAAGAAGAGTATTTTTTACCAAACTAACCAAATGGAGCAAAACCATCCGTACACAGGCCAAGTCGCACATTACCAAACTAACCAAATGAAGAGTATTTTTTCGTACCTACTTCCCCTCTCTTTTTTTTCATTCTTTCCTTTTTTACCCTTCAAGACAATACTTCCCTCAATTGTCTTATATCTACCCTTTTGACATTTCCTACACTTGTCAAGAAAGATGTCATCCTTCCAAAAGAGCATACATCCATCGGGACATGCATCAATCTTGTAATGCGGAAGTTGTAGACCTTTCACTACTCTTTTGGTATTGTAGAATGATCGCGCCATGACATTATTATCGGGGATAACATCCTCACCCAAAGAAGAAACTACCATATCTCTATATGGGTTCTCATTTTGTGGGATTTGAGATTGTTCGGGAAGTGAAAAATATGATTCTCCATGAGAAATCCAATTGTAGTAGTTTGGACAAAACCCATTTGCATAAAGATGTTCTTGAACCTCAATGTCATGTAGATATTTCATGTTTTTGCATTTAATACAAGGACACCTAAGTTTGTTTATTACTAAATCATACTCATCTTGTTGTTTAACAAATTCAATAAACTCGGCAACCCCCTTTATAAATCTAGCGGTAGGACGTCCCCTTTTCTTATCAAGTCTTTCTTCGTACATCCATGTACGTTCCAATCTCTTCAATTTAATCTAAACATTAACCCACACAACAATTACAAATTAAACGATAATATTACTAACTAACTAACATATAACATCACTAACTAATATTATTAACATGCTAAAACTAATCAAACAACCAAACTTCCAACACAAATCATGAAAATTATCAAAACCCAATTACCTAACAACACTAACACAAATCAAAATTAACAATAATACTAACAACACTAATAATATTAACAACACTACCACTAATAAAACAACAATACTATACTAATCAAAACCCCTATACTAAATTCACTAACACAAATCAAAATTAATAATACTAACAAAATTAATACATACTGACAACACTAATAATATTAACAACACTACCACTAATCAAACCTCAATAATAACAAAACTAATCAAAATTACCAATACTAACACTAATTCCAAATTTACCAAACCCTAACTAAATAACATCTAAACACCTAATAATCATCACAAATATTTAAATATACCTATCAAATCATCAAAAACTAATTAAATTCACAAATTAGACAAGTAAAACTAACTTTAATCTAAGAAATTGAAAATAAAAACAAGTAAACCTAACATTAATCAAGTAAAAATACATTAATCAGTCGGATGAGGGTGGTGGTTGGAGTGGTACTGGTGGTTGACGGAGTTCGGCGGAGGGTGGTGGTGAGAGTGCTAGTGGTGGTAGTGGAGGGTGGTCGTCGGATTTTAGGGGTGAATCGTTGGCTTTGATGTTTTTCAAAAGAGTAAAGTAAGAGAGTGGTATTCCTGGTTCGCGAAATCAGAATAATATGTTGATTGGCGATTGACTTAAAGCGGTCGCCAAATTGGTGACTGAATTTAGTCGCCAATGTGATTTTCAGTCGCCAATTTGGCGACTGAAAATGGTCGCCCGAGTTTTTCCCATAAGTTCTTATGAGATTATGTGGTCGCCAAATTGTCGACTACCTTTAGTCGCCAGAGTACATTTTCACTCGCCAATTTGGCGACTAATTTAATCAGTCGCCTTATGTAGTCGCCCGAAACGAGAATTCTTGTAGTGATTAAACATTGATTTTAAGACGATTAATAGGTTGAATGTCGATTTTATGATTATTGAACATTGATTTTAGAACGAGTTGGGGTAAGAAAAATCCAAACTGGACGTTGAAATAGGGGGCTCAACGTCCAGTTTAGACGTTGAGTACTATAGGCAACGTCCAAACTGGACGTTGAGACCCAATGTCAACGTCCAACTTGGATGTTGCCTATAGTACCCAACGTGAAAACTGGACGTTGACATAGGATGTCAACGTCCAGTTTAGTCATTAACTACTATAGGCAACGTCCAGTTTGGACGTTGCCTATAGTAGTCAACGCCTAAATTGGACGTTGACCTTGCATGTCAACGTTTTGTTTGAACTTTTTCTTAGTATTTTCGTGTAATTTCTCGTGTTTTTGCACGTTTTATGTAAGTTTAAATGTATTTTCTGCTTGTGTTTGCACGTAATATTAATTAAAAATTAATGTCAACAGGATTCATTTGTTGAATTTGTCGATGACGGGGTCCATTTGAACCATTTATTTGTGACGAATCTAAGCTTTGACACTCGTGACAAAGCGTTCGATTGGGCCCAAAAGATAGTGTTTGAGAATGGGTTTGCATTGGTGAAAGCAAGTAATGGAGCAAAAACCCGTAGCCAACTCGACTTGTTGTCTTCATACTTGCATTGTTTAAGGTGCGGGAGGCCCCCGGGAGAGTATGATCCCGATAATCCTAGGAAGAAATCCAGTTCAACTAAATATGAATGCAAATTCCGTCTTCAAGCCGTGCAAAACAAGTTTTGGGGTTTCGATGGTAAAGACTTGATACTTCGGAACATTTTGACCGCTGATGGTTATGGGAAGCATAACCACAAATTATTAAAGTACAAGGATGGTCATAGGCATTTTGCGAGTTTAAATAAAGAGGAGAAAGAGTATGTGAAACAACAAGTCTGGGCCTCGATTCCCCCGACAGATATTAAAAACGGTCTTCATCAAAGAAGCCCGAAAAAACCTTAACCCTCAAGCACCCAAATATATAGCGAGACAACCAAGCTTAGGCTTGAAATGAGAGGGAATCAAAATCCTGCTCAACAAATGTTGTCTCTAGCTGTAGAATTAAAGTATGTCCAACGGCATAAGAATAATCCCAAGACATGTGAGCTTACTCATGTTTTCATGTCTCATCCGGAAGCCGTGAAGTTCTTCCGTACCTAACCACATGTTGTGCTTATTGATTTGACGTACAAGACCAATGTGTACAAGATGACACTCGTTGAGCTTATTGGTGTCACACCATGTGGATCTTCGTTCTTAATTGCTTGTGTGTTGATTCCTTCTGAGTCGGAAGATGGGTAAAAATGGTTATTGAAGAAGTTGGATATGCTTCTCGAGTTCACCGAAGAATCTATTTTGGCCTTTGTCACTGATCGGGAGTGGGTTGATCGCCGTTCTACGGTCCGTCTATCCTTGTACACCTCACTTGGTGTGTCGTTGGCACTTGAACCGTGCTGTTGAGAGCAAAGCAAAATCGTGGTCACAGAATGAGTGGCGCACAAAACATATCATGTGCAATGAGGAGCACGGTTGGAATGTAGCGATAAATGCTACTACCGAGGAAAGTTTCAGGTGTGTTGGGCCGCCTTTTTTACCAATTGCAAGGTAGTGGCGACTTATGCGACAAAACCATGGGCCCCATACTCATCAGGGTTCTTATTATGCTACATGAACCGGTATTTCCATCTTGGAAACACGGCTACTTCCCCGGTAGAATCCTCCCATTCTCTTTTGAAGGCTTGGTTCAAAAGCTCAAGCCTTACCCTTGATACCATGTGGTCCCGTATTCATTCTATGCTTGAAGGACAACACTCCAAAATAAAAAGAGAGCTCGAGGAGTCAAGAAGTAAACCTTTTATTACTTCTCGTTTGTTTTCTTTGTTGAAAGGAAAAGTGTCCTTAAAGGCTATCGAGATTATGGAAAATGAAACTAAGAGGGGAATTGAGTTAGAGATCGTGTTGGTAAATGGACGCGGTTGTGCTTTAAGACCTACTCATTGCTTACCTTGTGCTTGTCTCTTGGTTGGTTTGAAAAACAATGGTGAGAGAGTCCACCTTGATCAAGTTCATTCATTTTGGAGGACATTGACTATGGCAATAATGACACAATGCCGAAAAACGATAATGATGCCTTTGAAGAGCTTGTCGATGAAATGAGGAGTAGTGATCCGGCAAGTAAGAGGTCTTTCATTGACAAAATGCGCACCTTCCTTCATCCGGAAGACGAGTACGTATTGCCACCCCCTATTAGAGAAAATCTCAAAGGTCGACCAAGAGGATCTATTACTAGGAACAAGTCGTTTTTCGAACATATAAAGAAGAAGTTTGGGACACCTAGTTCAGATGGATCAACGATCGCTCAACAAACAACATTTGGTGATTTGGATGAGGAGAGAGTCGGTGCACCTTTGGAATTGGCCTACACTAGGGGTCCTTTGTCAAGCTGGAATAAAAGATCGGGGGGGTCCTGGAGGAGATGTGGTGTTTGTTTGATGGTTGGGTGGATGTTGGTGACGATGGTGACAACACCAAAATGTGTCGTGATTAGTAGTGTTTATTAGGTCCGCTTAATGTACTTTTTACGGGTCGTTAGCATCGTTTTATGCTAACCTTAGTCCTTGTAATTATGTTGTTATTTGGTATTTTTAAGTCAAATTTAAGAGTCAAGCCCGGAAGTCAACAAAAGTCAAAGTCAAACCCGAGACCCGAGACTAAACCCGGCAATTGGAATGGGCTAGGATCAAATTATCAATGCAAGAAAAGCAAGTCCAAAGGGTCAATGGAAGTCCACGCGAGACTAGCATTCAAAGGGGTCAACGAAAGTCAAGGCGAGCAACCAAGAGGAAAAACTGGCATTGTAAAACGCTGCCGGCGTCACCAGAACGGTGCCGGCGTCCCACGACGCTGTCGGCGTCCGTGGGCGCTGCCAGCGTCCTGGTCTGGGACAGGTGTTTCTTCATTTCCCGTCTTGTCATTTTGAGGCCCATTTCTCAAAGGCCCTAGGTTTCCGAGCCAAGGGTATAAAAGAACCAGATTGTAGAGAGAGGAGAGATACCATGCATTTCCACAACATTCCACAACAAAACACATTAGAATTCTCTCAATTTTTGGTTCTTCATTTTGGCTTGTAACCTTGAGTTGAACTTCATTTTTGGGTTGTAATTCTTGAATTATGGGTGGCTAATCTTCCATTTCTTAGTGTAATTGGAATAAGTTTTCCTCTTTTAGTATTGTAAGACTCTTTGAACCTCTTATTCTTTATTTAATACCATTTTCTCATGTTTATTTTCCATTGTTAAATGAATTATTGTTGAGACTAACCATCTTAGCAAGTGTTTGTTTAATTAGTGCTTTGTCTAGATAAATTTGGTTAATTTGTCTTGATTTTGTTGAAGCAACCTTGAAAGATTGTAACTTTGGTTTAAAGTTGAAATATTTTGAGTGGAATTTAGTTTATTGTGTGGTTAGAACATGGTTTAGTGTTTTATTACATGATTCTAGCTTGTTTCTTTGGTTTTGTTCATAAAGCTTGCATCTTTGATTAGGGCTCATGTTTTAATGGGTGTAAATTGGGTTATAAAGGGTCATCCTTTGTTGATTTAATCCTTGTTGACTAATTTCTTAGAAACTTGTATTAGATAACTAGAGAAGAGAGGAAAGGAAGAGTTTTTACTTTGCTAATTGTTGGGAACTTGGGAAAATTACACTAAGTTAGTTTCTTTATATTTGAATATTTGAATCTTAAGTACTTGGTTATTTTAGACTTGTTAATGAATTTCTCAAATCAAACTTTCTCCATATGTGTTATCCTACATGTTTTTGTCATTGTTAATATCATAGTTTGTAATTAATTTAAGTTTATGTCTTAATTAGTGTCTTAATTTATGATTAGAGTAATTAGTTTTGTTAATTGATTTTTAGCAAGAGTCTAGATTAGTTAATTTAGTTAATCCCGCCTTCTCTTGGGTTCAACCCTATTCTTACCATTTACTACCTTTATTTTAAGATAGTTTGAGTTGGTTTAGGAGATATAAATTGTTATTTGACCGTAGCTAATTAGCGGAATTAACGACACGTGAATTAGCCCCGTCAAATTTGGCGCCGTTGCCGGGGACGGCAATTTTAGCTAAAAATTAAATTTAAACTCTTGTTAGTGTCATAACTTGTTTAGATTGGTTTTCAAATTTTTTTCGTTAGCTTATTAGTTACTTTGTGTGATATACTCTTGGGTTGCTACTATTGTTTCCTTAGCCAACCTTATTGAAATTACTAATTTGTGTTGTTGAGTTGTTTTAGAGTTTATTCCTAGGTCACAAGAGGGGATTGTTGACCAAGATATTGATCCATCTAGAAGTAGCATATCAAATTGGTTATTTTCAAATCCCTTTTATAGGAGACCTTTTTGGAGGGAACCTAGTGAAGAGGAAGTGGAAAATAATATTTTTCAATAACAACCGGAAGAAGAGTTTGAGTCACCACCTAGGATACCATCTCCATTGAACGTCCTTTACCCACCTAATATGGCGGAGGATAATAGGACAATCGGTGAGATTCGGGCAAGGAATTATGAGGAGCAACCCCTTTGTATTGCATATCCTCCCATGAGGGATGTGAACTTTGAGCTCAAAGGTTTCTTCGTCCACAACTTACCTAAATTCCATGGCATGGTGGGGAACGACCCTAATAGACACTTGGCCGAGTTTCATATGATTTGCCAAAGTGTTATTCCCCAAGGAGTGACCGAGGATCAATTCAAGTTAAGGGCATTCCCTTTTTCTCTTCAAGATGCCTCAAAAGAATGGCTCTTTTGCCTCCCGGCTCACTCCGTTACCACGTGGGTGGGCTTGAAGAAAAAGTTTCTTGAAAAGTATTATCCGGATTCAAGACACAATCACTCCAAGAAACTTATCACTACTATTGAACAAGAAATGGGAGAGACCCTTTATGATTATTGGGAGCGTTTCAAAAGTCTTGTGGCAAGATGCCCATACCATGACATGTCGGGAAATGATTTGTTAACGGCTTTCAATATGGGGTTGTGCCAAAATGACCAAAGAATGATCATTCCCGCCACCAGAGGTGGAATTGACACCCTTAATGTGGCCGAGGCCAACAATATTATCGAAAAATTGGCAATGAACACAAGAAGCTGTGGAAGAAAGAGTGAAAGGGGAGGAAGCTCTAGGAATGTATCCTCCATGGAGGATCCTTATGCATCTCAAAACCACAAAATCATTCAAGACATGGGTGAACTTAAAAGTATGATGTCAAACTTGGTTGTTAACAAAGGTAACTCATTCTCTCAACACCCCGAACCAATTCAATGCTCATATTGTGGGGGTGACCATGCCACCAACACATGCTACATCATGATTGAACAATGAGCAACTATGGAAAGTGTTAATGCTATGGGGTATGGGAATTACAATTCAAGGAACTCAAGTGGAGGGGGAGTGTACAACCAAGCGGGGAACCGCGACCTTTTGGGATGGGGAGGAGATAAGTCGAAAAGCTTTGAAAACGGTCAATTCAATCATTTGAGAGCCCAAAACCGGAACTCCAATTTCCAACAAAACCCACAAAGAATTTACAACAATCAAAGGCCCAAGAACTCAAATTTCCCAAGCAACTCTCAATCTCAAAACAATGCTCAAAGACAATCGAACCAAGGCCCCATTCAAGGAAATTCTTCTTCTCAAGGGAACTTGAGTGATATCTTGCAAACACTCCTTGTCAATCAATAGAAAGATAGGGAGGAGGAAAGGAGAGATAGAGAAGAGGCAAGGAAGGATAGGGAGGCAAACAACCTTAGGGTAAGCAACTTGGAAACCCAACTATCCCAAATAGCCTCCAATATGTCAAAATCTCAATCCTCAAGCTCCACAAGATTCTCATCTCAAACCATCCCACCACCTAGGGAGAATGCTAATGCCATGACCTTAAGGGGAGGTAAGGAGTTGGAGGTACACCCCCTTAGAAAAGGCAAGGAGAAGATGAAGAACCTTGAAATGGAGACCTTGGAAATTGAAGACCAAGGAGAGTTAGTAATTGGTCATGGAGAGCTATCAAGGAATGGGGAAGGGACATCCACAAGCAAGGACCCCAAGGGAGACACTTCAAATATGGGTAAAGACAGTATTGATGATGATGTGGTAGAGGAATACATACCGGAAGTCCCATTTCCTAGTACTTTGATAAGCACAAGGAAGTATGACAAGGAGACCGACTTGTATGAAACTTTCCGAAAGTGTGAGATAAACATTCCTCTTCTTAATTTGTTAAATAGTGTCCCTAGGTATGCAAAGTTCTTGAAAGAACTTTGTACACCTAAGAGAAATCCTAATAAAGGAACCCATAGGGTTAGGGTGAGTGAGCATGTTTCGGCAATTTTCAAGCAAAAATTACCAAAGAAATGTGGAGACCCGGGCATGTTCACCATCCCTTGCACCATTGGAGGTCAAAGTTTCAAACGTGCCATGTTAGACCTTGGAGCCTCTATTAACGTCATGCCCCTTATCCATCTATGAGACCCTAGGCTTAGAACCTTTGTCTAAGACCGGGGTGGCTATTCAATTAGCCGATAGGTCTAGTGTCTATCCCAAGGGCTTGGTAGAGGATGTGCTAGTAGAGGTAGATAACCTTGTCTTCCCGGCGGATTTCTATGTTTTAGATATGGAGTCTAGTTCAAGTGCCACTCCCCTTCTCCTTGGTAGGCCATTCATGAAAACCTCTAAGACCAAGATTGATGTTTCAAACGGATGTTTGACAATGGATTTTGAGGGAAAGAGATTGACTTATAATATCTATGACTCTATGAGACACTCTAGTGATGTTCAATCTTGTTTTTTCTTAGATATTTTCGAGCCTTTGGTACATCAAATTTACAAGTTATGTGATAGGGACCCACTTGAGGTGGCCCTAACTAACAATGTGGAAGAAGAGGGTTTGCCTTTTTTGTTGTCGGTTGATGTGCAGGAAAATCTCAAGGACTTGGAGAAAGAAGAGCCACTAGACACTTATGAAGAACTCAACATCATCGAGGTGCTGAAAACAGGGGACTCCAGTGGCAAAACGCTGGCAGCGTCCCACGACGCCGCCAGCATCCCACGACGCTGCTAGTGTCCCCCAGCGCTGGCGGCGTTTTGGTCTGGAGAACCTATCCGAGCTCTTTACTTTGAGCATACCTCTCCATAAGCCTCTTATATCAATTGTGAAGCCCCTGAAGGTCGAGTTGAAGACTCTTCCAAGTTATCTAAAGTAAATCTTCTTAGGGAACAACCACACCCTACCTCTTATCATCTCAAGCACACTCAACGAGGAACAAGAGAGCAAATTGGTAGCATTGCTTCACAAACATAGAGATACATTTGGGTGGAGCATAGCGGACCTCAAGGGAATAAGCCTGGTGACTTGCATGCACAAGATAATACTTGAAGTGGATGCCAAACCGGTCCAACAACCCCAAAGGAGGCTCAATCCACCAATGGCAGAGGTAGTGCAAGAGGAGGTAATTAAACTTTTACAAATGGGCATCATCTTCCCTATTTCCGACTCCCGTTTGGTTAGCCCAACTCAAGTCGTGCCCAAAAAGGGAGGAGTGACGGTAGTCAAGAACGCATAAGGAGACTTGGTCTCCACCCGCCCACAAACCGGTTGGAGGGTGTGTATTGACTACCGCCGCTTGAATGCGGTTACTTTGAAAGATCATTTCCCGCTACCATTTATTGATCAAATGTTAGAAAAACTAGCGGGAAAAGCTTTTTATTATTTCCTTGACGGTTACTCGGGATATTTTCAAATCCCAATCGCACCCGAGGACCAAGTCAAGACCATATTCACATGTCCGTTTGGTACATTTGCATATCGCCGAATGCCATTTGGTCTATGTAATGCACCGGGAACTTTCCAACGGTGCATGTTGAGTATATTCTCCGACTTTGTAGAAAAGATCATAGAAGTATTCATGGACGATTTAAAATCGTCCATGGGGACTCCTATGATGCATGTATAAAACACCTTGCCCTTGTCTTAGAGCGATGCCAAGAGTCCCATCTCATTTTAAACTCCGAAAAATGTCATTTCATGGTGACTAGTGGCATCGTTCTAGGACATGTAGTGTCGGAAAGGGGGGTTGAGGTGGATAAGGCTAAGGTTGACATTATCAAAACCTTACCTTATCCATCCAACACCTGAGACATTAGGTCATTTCTAGGACATGCCGGTTTCTACCGGAGATTTATTAAAGACTTTTCAAAGATTGCTAACCCCCTATGTAAGCTTTTGCACAAAGAAGCGGAGTTTGTCTTTGATGCCTCGTGTAGGAAAGCTTTTGATGATTTGAAGGAGAGATTGGTCACCGCACCAATCATTCAAGCACCTCAATGGGACCTTCCATTTGAAATCATGACCGATACAAGTGACTACGCATTGGGAGTGGTTTTGGGTCAAAAGAGTGACAAGGGACCCCACGTGATTCAATATGCATCTACACTCTTGAATGACGCTCAAAAGAACTACTCTACAACGGAGAAGGAGTTCCTTGGTGTGATATATGCCATAGAGAAATTTCGATCCTATCTTTTGGGCACAAAGGTGATCATCTACACCGATCATGCCGCCATTAGATAACTTGTGGCAAAGAAGGATGCAAAACCAAGGGTGTTGAGGGGGATTCTTCTCCTAAGTGAATTCGATGTAGAGATCAAGGACAAGAAAGAGGTGAAGAATGTGGTGGCGGATCATCTAAGCCGGCTAAACCTTGAAGGAAGACTATCATGCCCTCTTGATGAGGTTGAAGGAGGTCTCCCTCATGAGTCCCTATATGCTATCCAAGTGGAGGAGCCATGGTGTGCTACCTTGGTCAACTATTTGGTAACAAAGCGGTTTCCAAGCCGTTTTTCTCTTTCCATCAAAGGAGCAAGGTAATGTCCGATGCAAAGTAATACATATGGGATGACCCATACTTGTGGAAATTTTTCCAAGATCAAATTATAATAAGATGCGTGCCCGAGAGTGAGATTTCATCCATCCTACATCATTGTCATGACTATGCATGTGGAGGACACTTTGAGTCACAAAGAACCGTAAGAAAAGTGCTTGAACGCGGTTTCTTTTGGCCAAGCCTTTTCAAGGATGCTCATAAATTTGTGAAGACTTGTGACCGATGCCAAAGGATGGGGAACTTGAAAAAAAGGAACGAGATGCCACAACAACCCCTCTTCTATTGCGAAGTCTTTGATGTTTGGGGAATCGATTTTATGGGCCCCTTTCCTAACTCTTGTGGGTACTTATACATCCTTTTGGCGGTGGATTATGTGTTCAAATGGGTGGAAGCAATTCCCACCTGCACCGATGATGCAAGAGTGGTAGCAACCTTCATCCAAGAGAACATATTTTCCCGTTTTAGTTTCCCAAAGGCCATGATTAGTGATAGAGGTACTCACTTTTGCAATAAGGTTATTGGAAGCCTTCTCAAGAAGTATGGGGTGAACCATATGATTTCTACGGCCTATCATCCACAAACAACCGGCCAAGCCGAGCTCTCCAACCAAGAGATTAAAGGGATCCTTGAAAAGACGGTGAATCCAGATAGGAAGGATTGGAGCAAGAGGCTAGTCGATGCTTTGTGGGCATATAGAACAGCATTTAAGACCCCCATAGGCATGTCACCGTTCTGTCTCATATATGGCAAGGCTTGCCACCTCCCCGTGGAGGTTGAGCACAAAGCCTATTGGGCTATCAAATCCTTCAACCAAAACCATGATGAGAGCGGTATACACCGGAAGCTACAATTGCAAGAACTTGAGGAAATTCGCCATAATGCATATGAGAACTCCTCAATTTACAAGGAGAAAACAAGGAAATAGCACGACGGTATGATAAACCGTCAGATTTTCAAAGAAAGGGATCAAGTTCTTGTTTTCCAAAATCGTTTTAAACTCTTACCGGGTAAGTTGAGGTCTAGATGGTTTGGACCTTACACCGTCAAGAAGGTGTTTAATCATGGAGCAATTGAGGTGTAAGGGCCCGGGGACGCAAAACTAATCAAGGTGAATGGTCACCGCCTCAAGCATTATTTCAAGTATGTGACCGGGAGGAGGAAGAAGAGGTCTTACTTGAAGACCCCGTGTATGAAGATTCGAAATCTTGGAGTCACTAAGTCGAGCCATCGACTCTAAATAAACGGCAAACCGTGTAAATATTCTATTCTTGTGAATATTTCATTTAAGTTTCATTGTTAATTTTTATTATTTGAGCTGTTTTAAAGTAATTAGAATTTGCATCAATCAATATTTTTGAAGTTACTAACGATTTTGTGAAGATTTTGCAAGTTTTCGGCCGCCTCAGGATGCGTGCCATGGGTATAAAGTGCGAGAGTCGGTGAAATTTTAATATTGAAGGTTATTAAGGGTCATTGGATTGAAAATCGAAGTCTAGGGGTGTTTGGAAGACTTAGCCAAAATTTGGCTAAGTACCAAATTGAAGAAAATCCGGCAGTGAAGGACGCTGCCAACGTCACAGGACGGTGCCAGTGTCACAGGACGCTGCCAGCTTCATAGGACGTTGCCGGCGTCGAAGTTTGATATCAACCGCAATCAACTCACAAACACGAGTTCTTCAATACATCCTAACTTCATCTTTCACGGAAAAAAAAACCCAAAATCAACCCCAATCCCTCAAATCTTCACCTTTCTTCACCAAATCTTCACAAAACTTCATCACAATCAATCAAATTCTTCATCCTAACCTTCATTCCACTTTCAAACACCTCCCAATAAACTCAAATCACTCAAAATCTCAGAAAATTCCCTTTAGAAAACCTAGAAAATTCTTCTTCAAATTCGATTTTAAGGAACTTTTAGTGGATTTTTTAAAGGGTTGTGAAGGGTTCTTTGCTTATTCTAATCATCAAGGAGCTAATTTTTTGTGGAATCGGGAAGGTATACCTTAATACTTAACTTTTTCCATTTTGTTCATTGATTTTACTCGAAAATTAGGCTTGAATTAGTCTTCTTTTGAGTTTCTTCTTGCTCTTGTTGATTGTTTAGCTAGGATTGGTAAAAAAAATTCTGAGTAAGGCATAAGAATTCAACAAACACTAAACTTTTGAGATGTTGAGATTATTGCACACCAAGTGTTTGTTGAATTGCTTGTTTGAGTGAAAAATTGTTTTGAGTGTTTGTTTGTTGTTGTAGTAGTATTGTATTGTGTAATTGTTGCAGTAAATGGCCCCAAAAATCTCCAAATTGTTTGGGAAAGGAAAGAGCAAGAGGGCCGCGGTGAGTGAGCCCGACACCGATGTTGAGGTGGTTTTCATGGGTTGTGAGAGGTTGAGTGCGCAACATAAAAAAATTTGGGACAAACTCACCACACCCCGACAACAACCCCTTATAACCACAAAATCCTTCTCCCCAAGCACCCTCCATGCATTGGGAATGCTCCACTTGGCAAGGGATATGCTAGCTAAAGTTGCTCTAGAAGCTTATCTCGAACCGGACTCTTGGGATCACACCTATAAGAGTTTCGCGTACGAGTTCCTAGCTACCTTGTCCGAGTTGGACGTATCCGATGGGAACGAAAAAGCCTACCGCTTCCGCCTACACCATAATTGGCACAATGCCCCAATTTCAGAAATCCGCCAAATCCTCAAAATCACCAAAAACCCCGAAGAGATAAAATGCCCCAAGGGGGGAATTTACAACATGTGGAACCAGATTACGGGGTGTAACGTTGCATCTAAGGATGCAAAACTCTCCACCATCACCCACCACGTGCTTAGACTCATTACCCGTTTCCTTACCACCATTTTTAACTCCGCGGGGGAGCCCGCTAAGGTACCGGAGAACATCCGGTTATGTTTGTGGACTATGCTCCCGGGAGGGGTGGGGGTACCGGATTGGGCGGACTTGTTCATGAGAGCTTGTATTAAGCATCGCCAAAAATCCACTAAAGCAAGTATCCACCTTGGGGGGATGATTTCCCTTTTGGTTCAACATTATGAAGGGGGGATTGATGAGGAACAAGAAGTCAAATCTTGTAAGGGATTAACAAGGTACAACCACATGGGGCTAGAGGAGGTGCACATGTTCAAAGTTAGCAAGTTGGAGCCTTTGAAAGGATTTTGGTTGGGGAGTGATGGCCTAAGCTACATGAAAATGCCTCGACCTTTAAACAATCCTCTACCTAGGGGGCCAAAACCGAAGAACTTCTTTTGTCCTAGGGAAGAAATTTTGAGGGAGAGTAGTAGTGAGGCGGAGGAAGAGGAAGTGCCCTTGCGGCAAAAGAGGCCAAGGAGAGAGCAAGGTGGGGGGAGTGAGCAAGTTAGAGAGGAGAGATAGATCCTCACAATTGAGATGGGATTTTTCCAAAACCCACCTTTTTCACAACAACAACAACAACAACAACAACAACAACAACAACAACAACAACAACAACAACAACAACCATACCATTCCCAATCATCTTATCATAGCCACCAAGACACCGACACCCCAATGTATGAGGCGGAGACTCATGTTAGCACCCCAATGGAGCCATGGCAACAACAAATGGCATAATACTTTGCTAGCACAAATGATGTCCTCAAGCACATAAGTGGACGGGTGGACAACTCTTATAATTGGCAACAAACCCAAGGAGGTAGGCTTGAGACTTTAGATGATTGGCACAATGTGGTGGAGGCAAGGGAGAGGTTGAGAGAGGAGGCCGAGAGGGCCCAACAAGAAGAGTGGAGGAGGATGTTGGAGCGGCAAGAGGAAGACCGCCTTTGGCAAGCACAACAAAACCAAAGGTGGAAAGAACAAAATGACATGTGGGTGGCACAAAATGCTTGGAGGGAGCAAGCCACAAACCATTTCCAAGCTCAAAATGAGCGCCACCACACCTACCTTCAAGATTTATATGAAGATGCGGTGGCACAAGAGGATGCGTATGGTTTGGCTAGCTCACTTTTCGGCATGACCATCCAACAAAACCCCGGCTACCCCACTCCTTACACACAAGAGGCCCTTGATGAAGGCCTAGAGAGGAGAAGAAGAGTAAGAGAAGAAAGAGAAAGGAGGAGAAACCGAGGAGGTGCCTCAGGTTCTTCTCATTTTAACAATTGATGAAGCATCCCACCCTTTCCCCTACAATGAGGACATTGTATAATCTAAGTGTGGGGGAGAGGATTGTATATATTTTGTTTTGATGCATTCTTTAGCGTTTATTTTGAAAAAAAAAAAAGAAAAAAAAATTGAAAATCCTGGCTAGGTGAAAACCCACAAGGGTTGGCACCTAGGCAAAAATTGGGAAGGTGGCCGAGGACGGAATGAAAACCCGAAAGGGCATTCCGGGAAAAAAAAAAATCGAGTTGCGAGCCACCAATGAGAGGAAAGGAAAAGCTAAGGTGAAAACCCAAAAGGGCACCTTAGGCAAAATGAGGGATTTTCAAAGAAAAAAAATTGGAAAAAGAAAAAGAAGAAAAATTTGAGCAAAATACTTCCGATGAAGAGGATTGTTGGAGGGAAAAGAAGGGAGAAATAAGGAGGAATTTGGAAGGAGGCGAGCTTAGGATTTTTTTTTATTTTTCTTTGAGTCACACAATATTGGTTCCAAATCGATGGATTTCTTTTGTGAGTTGCTTGGTTGTGCAATTTGTGTAGTTTGAGGCCAACCAAGTGACCATGCTTTACATTGGTGGAGTAATAAGAAGGGCGATATAAGTAGTTGTGAGATTGATAGGAGTTCTTGTCGGTCACTTTGCTTCTACCTTGGGATAAAGTGAGAGTGACCATTTCCATCTCGGAGTATAAGGAGGGAGGATGTGTGGATGAGTCGGAGTTGGTGGTGTGTCGAGTCTTGTATTGAGGGAGTTATAAGTAGGAAGTGGTAAAGGAAGAGTGTGTCACAACAACTTTGAGTCATTTTCTTTTAATAGGTGGTTGTGTTTTGAGGGAGATATAAGAAGGTAATGGTGAGGGAAGAGAGGTCATTACGTTCACATGCTATGTTTGGACTCGTGGTTGTCTTGCTAATCTCGAGTTTTACTCGGGACGAGTAAAAGTCCAAGGGTGGGGGTATTTGACAACACCAAAATGTGTCGTATTTAGTAGTGTTTATTTGGTCCGCTTAATGTACTTTTTACGGGTCGTTAGCATCGTTTTATGCTAACCTTAGTCCTTGTAATTATGTTGTTATTTGGTATTTTTAAGTCAAATTTTAGAGTCAAGCCCGGAAGTCAAAAAAAGTCAAAGTCAAACCCGAGACCCGAGACCAAACCCGACAATTGGAGTGGGCTAGGAGCAAATTATCAATGCAAGAAAAGCAAGTCCAAAGGGTCAATGGAAGTCAAGGCGAGACTAGCATTCAAATGGGTCAACGAAAGTCAAGGCGAGCAACCAAGAGGAAAAACCGGCAGTGTAAAACGCTGCCAGCGTCCTGGTCTGGGACAGGTGTTTCTTCATTTCCCGTCTTGTCATTTTGAGGCCCATTTCTCGAAGGTCCTAGGTTTCCGAGCCAAGGGTATAAAAGAACCAGATTGTAGAGAGAGGAGAGATACCATGCATTTCCACAACATTCCACAACAAAACACATTTGAATTCTCTCAATTTTTGGTTCTTCATATTGGCTTGTAACCTTGAGTTGAACTTCATTTTTGGGTTGTAATTCTTGAATTATGGGTAGCTAATCTTCCATTTTTTAGTGTAATTGGAACAAGTTTTCCTCTTTTAGCATTGTAAGACTCTTTGAACCTCTTCTTCTTTATTTAATACCATTTTCTCATGTTTATTTTCCATTGTTGAATGAATTATTGTTGAGACTGACCATCTTAGCAAGTGTTTGTTTAATTAGTGCTTTGTCTAGATAAATTTGGTTAATTTGTCTTGATTTTATTGAAGCAACCTTGAAAGATTGTAACTTTGGTTTAAAGTTGAAATCTTTTGAGTGGAATTTGGTTTATTGTGTGGTTAGAACATGGTTTAGTGTTTTATTACATGATTCTAGCTTGTTTCTTTGGTTTTGTTCATAAAGCTTGCATCTTTGATTTGGGCTCATGTTTTAATGGGTGTAAATTAGGTTGTAAAGGGTCATCCTTGGTTGATTTAATCCTTGTTGACTAATTTCTTAGAAACTTGTATTAGATAACTAGAGAAGAGAGGAAATGAAGAGTTTTTACTTTGCTAATTGTTGGGAACGTGGGAAAATTACACTAAGTTAGTTTCTTTATATTTGAATATTTGAATCTTAAGTACTCGTTGGTTATTTTAGACTTGTTAATGAATTTCTCAAATCAAACTTTCTCCATATGTGTTATCCTACATATTTTTGTCATTGTTAATATCATAGTTTGTAATTAATTTAAGTTTGTGTCTTAATTTGTGATTAGAGTAATTAGTTAGTAATTAGTTTCGTTAATTGGTTTTTAGCAAGAGTCTAGATTAGTTAATTAATTAATCTCGCCTTCTCTTGGGTTCGACCCTATTCTTACCATTTACTACCTTTATTTTAAGATATTTTGTGTTGGTTTAGGAGATATAAATTGTTATTTGACCGTAGCTAATTAGCGGAATTAACGACACGTGAATTAGCCCCGTCAGATGGTCATTGTGGTTTTCGAGTATTGTCTCATGCTGTCATGGGTCGAGAAACTAACTATCTAGTGATGCGAGAATGGTGTGCTCGAGAGATTAGAGGTTTTGAGGTTTACAAGGATTCTTTTGATGTGGCCTACGTGACAGATAATGTTTTACTAGGTTTGACAACACTTTGAGGCGCATTGAATTTTCCAACAACACCAGTTGTGGACAAGAACATCGGATGCATGATGTTGATTTGTATGTGTTCGCATCGTTGTTTAACTGGACAATTTGTGTCATAGGTAAGACCCCGCAAGTCCGGCTACATGGCAATGTAGTACATTTTTGCCTTTAAGGAGTTGTCCTTAAAGTCCGGTGCCATATGGTGTTTTGTGGATTTTAAATCACCACGATCATTGCATGCGCTTGCATTGTAGTGGACCACCTCAAGAAGTTCCAATGCCTCCAATAGACATGACTTGGGCGGGGTATAGATAAGAAAATGTTGCACACTATGAAGATTTGTACAAGACAAATTTGGAAAACTGGCATACGTGTATGGGAACGACACCTAGAGTGCGTAGCACAAGAAGGGATAAGTCTTGAATGAAGTATTTGTGTATTTGATGGATATTTATGTATATTTATGTATATTTTTTCTTCTTTTATCTCAATTTATTTTTAATTAAATATAATTGACGTTGATAACACTCAAATAAAGCTGACGGAAATTCATTTTTCATGGATATTCATAAAGTTAACTGACATATTATGACAACCCTCGTGAATGCGGAAATATAAAACATACAAGCATGATGAAATTACCCCGTCTAGTCGGATTTACCCCATCTATCATAGTTGGTCAAGATGAAATTACCCCGTCTAGTCGGAAATACGGTATTTTAAAAACTTTTATACATGCAAGATAGATAAAACGAGGAGTGTCAAAATATTACAAACTAAGTACGGAATATAACAAAGAGACGGAGTCTCTCAAAATGTTAACAAAGAACAAGTGTTTAGCAAACTAGCTAATTAACGACTAGAGGTTAATCTTCCAGGGACAACGCCCGCTAGCTCACACCCGAACCCAAAATAGCATAAGCAAAAAGCCATCCATGCAAGCAACCTGTTCATTCATGAAAAACATGAACGCCACAATCAGTGGGGAGTAACTCCGGGTTCTCCCAGCCATATCACATTAAACGTACATAGAAGGAAATACAAAAGTAGAGCATGCATACATATAGATATACATGTGAGATACGATAAGGATAGATAGGCAATTCGATTAAATAATGATAAGAGCATATGGAATACAAAACCGAATCCATCATGTTATTCAAAGACTCGGGGAAGACACTCTTAGGCAACCGAATAGCTCTACTAGGGCTTGCATCTCACCGTTAGCGGTATAAGAGTGATAAGATTGAGACTCGACAGACAAACCAGTCAAGTCATGCGATGATCACAATAAATCCAACACATTATCATCCATTCACGAACCAAGACAATGACGGTGCCCAATCATGCAATGACCATGAACAATATCATGAAATCACGCATTCAAGAACGACACAAGACGACAACTCTCACGGTAAATGAAATGCACTAGCACCGTGTACATGGCAAGTCTGATTAAAAGGCATCCACGGGTACCCATTTCCCTGAAACGCATACACGAGCACATTCGTATATGTTCACTAATTTCCTCCGTGTAGGACGCGATAATAATACGGTCCTAGTCTAAAATCGGGCCAGAATCCCGGAATCGCATTTTCCAGTTCGACATGCGATAAAGCGTTTCGCATCCAAGACTCGGTCAATCATTAGACGCCGAGTACCCCAAATTCGGTAGATCAATTCACGAAAGAGGCGGAAAAGAGCACAAGCCTCATAACAAGCGGTACGCTACATGCAAATAACACCACCTCGCAAGTACACAACATTTGACGGCCGGGTCGATCAACGCATAGCGTTCAACTCCCAACAACGTCGTCGTATGCCCACTACACATGCAATTAAGCAGTAGGATAACTCTCCGTTCCGACATTCCAGCCTTACGAACGGGAAGGTAGCCAAGGGAATGAGAGTACAAAGCACAAGACAAAAATAGTGCTCAAACCGTATCATTTGTAAAAACCGACTCAAAGTGGGACATAGCAAAAACCGTCACAAAACATGTGATACAAGCGAAGGAAATATCATATATCCAAAACATGAATATTATAAGTCACTACGTAAAATTATACGATAAACGGATCATGCGAACTATTATAAATTACGAGTTTTAGAATTATAAGAGGAAAAAACACAGCGGTTAAGGCCGAGTGTGGAGGCCGGCGGGCCGGTAACCCCGGCTCGGAGGGACAACTACACAAAACAACAAGTTTGGAAACTAAATAAAACAAGGGTTCACTTCAAACTGTCATAACTAGAGTTCTAGACATGCAAATATAGAAATTCCAAGTCGAGGTGATAGCTTATCCTCTTACGGTTCCAACGGGATGTCACAAGCCCAAAACAAGCAAGTAACGAAGGAGATATGATCATTTTACGAAAAGGGGTCAGTGAAGTGAAACTGCACAAGTCACGACCGTGACTTGTATTCACGCTCCGATGGACATGAGTTACCAATTTCACCCGTTGAGCCTCCAACAGAAATTCAATCCTATCATTACAATTTCACTAATCCATGTCTAATAACAATCAACAATCAATATTCATCATCAACAATCATCAAATAACAACAATCATCATCCATAACATGATTCCTAAACTTACTAATCGTATTATAATACGATTTCTAGCATATAAGCATGTAAAACACGTAAATGATATCGAGTAACCCTTCACCGTTACCTTTACGCGTCTTTAATCGATTTCTAAACCTTCCTAGTCTCCA
The DNA here is from genome assembly GCA_022085475.1 of Heliosperma pusillum. Taxonomy (NCBI): domain Eukaryota; kingdom Viridiplantae; phylum Streptophyta; class Magnoliopsida; order Caryophyllales; family Caryophyllaceae; genus Heliosperma; species Heliosperma pusillum. Next base: position 44,359 of record JAIUZE010070139.1, read on the forward strand.
CCTACATACAATTAGATAATAAAAGATGAATATCATTCACCTTGAGAAAGACGGATAATTTAAAAAGCGAGAAAGACGGTAATTGTATTACCAATACGGATAGAGGAAGCTAAGAGGGGAAGAATAAGACGAACTTACGTGAATTCCAACAAAGAACGAATAAGCTACGATGATTTTAAGATCGAAAATATTATGGAGGCAAGGGTTTCTTAAGGAAGAAGGTAAGTTTGATTGTGTTTGTGTGAATGAGAAAATAGGTTAAGTGTAGTGTGATATTTATAAGGAAAAAGTCAACAAAAGTCAAACTCGCCTTAAGACGGGATTCTCATGGAATCTCGCGGAAATTCCAAATACGAACTCGGAAATTCTAAATTCGACTCGGAAAATTAAATTTACGATTAAAACTAAAATTCGCTGAAAATTGTCAGTAAAATATTTTTACTAGAAAAATAGGGTACATTTGCGGGTGTTACAATCACCCCACCTTTTAAAAAGTTTCGTCCTCGAAACTTGAGAGTAGAAAACCAAAAGTATCAAGGACAAGAATCGGTTTTTAAGAATTTATAAGAAGAATTTTACAAGGGAAACATTTATGAAACGAGGTTCATCTCGAAAAAGGATTAAGGAGAATTTTCATAAGAGCAAAACTCTATTTACGGATCACAAGAATGCTCGTCGCGAACGAGAACTCTAATTATCCAAATCAAATCATTGTCGAAATAGTGAAAACGAAAATCAAACAAGCGTTAGTAAGTGTAGGACTAGTCACCAGACGTCTCCAATAACAAGTCCAAACATCCAACCAAACGCAAAATCCAAGTATAAAAGCAAAAGAAATCTATTTTCTCCAAAAAGAGGGTACAAAATCCATCTTTAGACTTCTTTGAAACGTTGAATTAGAAATACAATATGGAAATTTGAAAGTTTTATCAAAGATAAAATCAAATAAAAAGACATTACACGTACATAAAGTGACTCGAACATCAAGTTCACAATTCACGATAACAAAATATATACAAAACACGCAAAAACAAAACAAATCGAATTCTTAGGGATAGAAAGATTAAGATAAAGTCGGCAGGAAGATCTATAAGAATTCGACATCACTAACTCTACTAATAAACCAAATCCTCAAGAGAATGCAATTTACCCAATTTGCAACTTATCATTTTCAATCATCAGAATTCCTACAAAAATATTCCATAATCATGAAACTTCGAGTAACAAATCCCAATTATTCAAATCCAATTAGAATCTACTGAGGTCCATCGGCACGGTAGACTCCACAACTAACCACCCACATGAAAATTCATTGCGTACTCTAATCTTCTTAGCTCCATCAAAACTCGTATTAGAAACCACCAACAAAATATTTATATCTAGGGAAACATGATCGCTAACAACCCCTAGGTAAAAGAGGCTTACTATGAAATCCTTTGATCTAATTTATTCCAAAATTCATTATCCTAAGTTATTAACAATGAACTTTCTCATCTTCAAAAGTTAAAACACAAATCCTCAAAAGAGATTAGTCACACAATCTCATTTCACTTAACTTTTGCCAATCATAGGGCAATGCGACCGTAAATCAACTTATTTAGCTCCTTCAAACTCTCAATACATCGGTTTTCGCTTATGACAATATTCCTCAAGTTTGGTCATCCAATCAAATCCACAGGTAGTAATTCTTCCCGTTAGGGTCCAACATGTAAAGGACCACAATTTCCCAAGTAACACTTAAAGAATCACTAAAATCTTAACCACAACTACCAACTATCATTATGATTATTTCGATCCTCAAAACGATATTGCAACATTAAGCTTTCATAGTCTAAAACCACTAGGAGAGTTTCATCCTAAGCTATCCTCAAATCCTTATAATCATCTAAACATGAAGGTACCATATTCGAAACTTCTTCAAAACACACCTACTAACCCTTACGTTAGCTAATAAGAAAAACTACCTCTCAAGAGAGTAGGGATAAAAGAACATGATAGAAGGAACATTAGGAAGCGTCACTAAAGACTACGATAAGATGAAAAAGGCGAGGCGAAAAGGAAAACGAGGTTGAGGAAGAGACAAGCAGATAGTGAGTTATGAAGTATTGAGTAAGAAAGACAGTACGACTTGTAATTTCTTAAAGATCAATCTTGGACAAAAACATTCAAGAATGGAAATGAAAAGGAATGATGCACGAGTAAGGGTTTACATTAATCCACAAAGTTTCTCCTTTCAGACTTAGGGTGATAGTAAAGCAACTCATCCCAAACAAAGGTCTCTTACAAGGGACCATCGTACCACAATCATCAAAGTAAGGTACACCTAGATTTAACAAATCGATTACAACCCAATTCATTCATCCTTTCATATCACACGGAATCCCAAATGCGGAATTGCAACTCAAGCATAATAACATTCTCTCAACTCCATAATTTGACACATTCCCAAAGGTTTCAAAAACCGAAGAACCAATAAGGAATTCTCCATACTAATCTCTTTTCAGCTCCTACGGCCACAAGGTAGAACACCGAACAAAACGTCATTATCAACATCATATTGCCCACGAGTTCATTATTAACAAAGTAGAACCTCAAGTCAAACATCATCATTAACGTCCCAAGGTATTTCCATCATAGCTCACAACATCAAATCTCGCTCATATCTATAATCCTCAAGTTTTATGGTTCAACTTACCGAAACCTTACTACTTCAAACGAGTCTCCGATACCATAAGATAAGATCATATCTTTAAATCCAAGAACTATTGCCAAATGCTTTCCACCAAGCCTATACTCACAAACACACAATCGGAAACCACAAGACATCACTTAATCTCAAAAGTATTTCGCACCTCAAGATATCATTCAAAGCTTCCTATTTACACCAATTAGACATATCATAAGCATGGTCTTCAAAACAATACTAAACTTCTAAGTCCAAAAGACTAAATTACTAATTGAGTTAAGAAGTCATAGCCAACTCAATCAACCTTACACCATCAAATATCATGAACTATTTACACACAAGTCATGACAAGCATCAAGCATTAAAATCATCAAACTCATCTTACTACCTTTCCTTAGAGTTACAACCAATCATCAATATAGGGTGAATTTAGATCTACACCATTTTCCTCAAATCACAAATTCATTCTAACAATCACTAATATTCCACAAAATTCAAAGTTCTTCCGACCAAGTATAATATACCTTAAACAAATGAGTATGGCATCCACAAAAATGTTACAAGAGGAAGGTAAGGATACCATTTGTAAGATGGAGGAACTATCAAAAGTAATTTCCAAGAGGCAAACAAGATGGAAGAGAAAGAAGCACCTAGATAGAAAGAAGAGAGCATAATACATTAAGGACGAGAGAAAACATCGATGAGGAAGAAATACACTTCAATTAGGCTTGTCAATCTTCAACCTTCGGTAGAGGATACTTCTTCTAGGTAACACATGATCCACCTTAAGACAGTAGATACAAACAAACATAACATCACTCAACACAATCAACAAACAAGTTAGAACCTAACAAACATCAAGTACACCAAAGACTACCACCTTAGGTCCTTAAGTCTACCCATCTCTAATTTATTATTTCAAGGTCAAGTAGTTTAAGTTTAGGGTTCACGTGCGTGCGTCGGGAGCGATAAAAGCTCTGATACCAACTGTGACAACCCTCGCGAATGCGGAAATATAAAACATACAAGCATGATGAAATTACCCCGTCTAGTCGGATTTACCCCATCTATCATAGTTGGTCAAGATGAAATTACCCCGTCTAGGCGGAAATACGGTATTTTAAAAACTTTTATACATGCAAGATAGATAAAACGAGGAGTGTCAAAATATTACAAACTAAGTACGGAATATAACAAAGAGACGGAGTCTCTCAAAATGTTAACAAAGAACAAGTGTTTAGCAAACTAGCTAATTAACGACTATAGGTTAATCTTCCAGGGACAACGCCCGCTAGCTCACACCCGAACCCAAAATACCACAAGCAAAAAGCCAACCATGCAAGCAACCAGTTCATCCATGAAAAACATGAACGCCACAGTCAGTGGCGAGTAACTCCGGGTTCTCCCAGCCATATCACATTAAACGTACATAGAAGGAAAGACAAAAGTAGAGCATGCATACATATAGATATACATGTGAAATACGATAAGGATAGATATGCAATTCAATATATAATGATAAGAGCATATGTAATACAAATCCGAATCCATCATGTTATACAAAGACTCGGGGAAGACACTTTTAGGCAACCGAATACGCTCACTAGGGCTTACATCTCACCGTTAGCGGTATAAGTTTGATAAGATTGAGACTCGACAAACAAACCATGCAAAGTCATGCAATGATCATGAATATCCATAGTTATCATCCATTCAAAAACCCAATACATAGACGGTGCCCAATCATGCAATGACCATGAATAATATCATGAAATCACGCATTCAAGAACGACGACACAAAGACGACATCTCTCACGGTAAATGAAACGCACTAGCACCGTGTAAATGGCAAGTATGATTAAAAGGCATCCACGAGATAAACATTTCCCTGAACGCATACACGATTCAATTCATTTCGTATATGTGGACTAATTTCCTCCGGTAGGACGACGATAATAATACGGTCCTAGTCTAAATCTGGCCAGAATCCCGGAATCGCAGTTTCCAGTTCGACATGCGATAAACATTTCGCATCCAAGACTCGGTCAATCAAATGACGCCGAGTACCCCAAATTCGGTAGAATAATTCACGAAAGAGGCGGAAAAGAGCTCGAGCCTCATAACAAGCGGGACGCTACATGCAAATAACACCACCTCGCAAGTATACAACATTTGACGGCCGGGTCGATCAACGCAATGCGTTCAACTCCCAACAACGTCGTCGTATGCCCACTACACATGCAATTAAGCAGTAGGATACCTATCCGTTCCGACATTCCAGCCTTACGAACGGGAAGGTAGCCAAGGGAATGAGAGTACAAAGCACAATACAAAACAGTGCTCAAACCGTATCATTTGTAAAAACCGACTCAAAGTGGGACATAGCAAAAACCGTAACAAAACATGTGATACAAGCAAATGAAATATCAGATATCCAAAAACATAATCAATACATGATACCCAAGCCATTAGGACCAAGTTAGAAGCTAAGAAATAGAATTCATAGAAACTCTCCAAAACAACCAGTTGGAAACTAACTAAAACAAGGGTTCACTTAAAACTGTCATAACTAGATTTTTAGACATGAAAATACAGAAATTACAAGTCGAGGTGATAGCTTATCCTCTTACGGTTCCAAAGAATGGTCACAAGCCCAAAACAAGCAAGTAACGAAGGAGATATGATCATTTTACGAAAAGGGGTCAGTGCAGTGAAACTGCACAAGTCACGACCGTGACTTGTATTTCACGACCGTGAAATGAGGTTTCACGACCGTGAAATGAGGTTTCACGACCGTGAAACACTCTGTTACCAATTCATTCGTGAGCCTTCAACATAAATTCAATCCTATCACTTCCAATTCTCATAATCCATTTCTAATAACTATCAACAATCAATATTCATCATCAACAATCATCAAGCAACAACAATCATCATCCATACATGATTCCTACACTTACAAATCGTATTCTAATACGATTTCTAGCATATAAGCATGTAAAACACGTAAATGATACCGAGTAACCCTTCACCGTTACCTTTACGCGTCTTTAATCGATTACTAAGCTTTCCTAGTAGTCTCCACCTACAATTAGGTAATAAAAGATGAATAAAATTCATCTTGAGAAAGACGGATAATTTTAAAAGTGAGAAAGACGGTGATTTTAATATCAATACGGATAGAGGAAGGTAAGAGGGGAAGAATAAGACGAACTTACGCGAATTCCACCAAGGAACGAAGGAGATACGGAGGTTCGAAGATTGAAAAATGGATGGAGGCAAGGTTTTCTTCAAGAGGAAGAAATGTGGTTTGTGTTTGAGTTTGTGATAAATGAAAATTAGGTTAAGGGAGTATGAGGGAGTATATATAGGAGAAAGTCAACGAAAGTCAAAGACGGCTCGAAAGTCAAGAAAAGTCAAAGACGGCTTAAAAGTCAAGAAAATTCAAAGACGACTTAAAATTAAAGAAAAGTCAAAGACGACTTAAAATTCAAGAAAAGTCAACCTCGACTCAAAAGTCAAGAAAAGTCAAACTCGACTCAAAATCAAGAAAGGCAAAGCTCGACCAAAATCAAGAAAAGTCAAACTCGCCTTAAGACGGGATTTTCATGGAATCTCACAGAAATTCCAAATACGAACTCGGAAATTCTAAATTCGACTCGAAACATAAAAAGCTAATTTAAAACTTAAATTCGCTGAAAAGATTTCGTAAAATATTTCTACTAGAAAAATAGGGTACATTTCCGGGTGTTACAGTGAGAATCACAACTCGTATCAAAATACCAAAGTTGAGATGAGTATCAATAACAAAAACTTTGGGAAGAACCATTACCAACTGGAAGAACTCGTCCAACTTTAATGTCTCCCAAGTACTTGGAGCAATTACGCTTCCAATGGCCCGTGCCATTACAATAATGACATTTGTCTTCGGACCCGGCTCCCTTCTTGCCTTTGGAAGAGCTATTCATAATAGCTTTCCCTTTGCCTTGATAAAAGTGAATGGGCTTGCTTCCCTTGTTCCCTTTGCCTCCACTTTTCTTGAACTTCGTCTTGCTCTTGACATTGATGTTCAAAACATCCTTACTTGAGCTAGCTTGAAAACCCATGTCACGTTCGGCTTGCACAAGCATCTTGTGCAACTCATGAACCGTGACAGTGGCATTTTGCATGTTGAAGTTCACCCTAAAGTTGACAAACCCTTTGATCTTACTTAAGGAGTGAAGTATGCGGTCAATGAGGAGAGGCTCAGGAATCTCTATTCCTTGCTCTTTAAGCACCTCTACGTACTCAATCATTTTGAGCACGTGAGGGCTAACACTATGACCCTTCTTCATATTGAGGTCTAAAAATTGAGAGGCGGCTTCATATTGCAAAATTCTTGGAGCTTGTGAAAACATGGTCACGATCTTAGAATAGATTTCATATGCAGTTGCCATCTTTATGGCATTGCGTTGAAGCTCGCTATCCATGGAAAAGATCAAGACATTCTTGATCGCCGCCGACTCTTTGTGGTAGGCCTCATATGCCTCCCTAGTGGCGTTCGATGACCTCGCATTTGGAGTGGGAGGGGCCGCCTCGGTTAGGTAACCAAGCTTACCGTCACCTTTGGCGGCTAGGCGTAGTTGCCCATTCCAATCCGTGAAGTTTGAACCATTCTTATCAAGTTTACAACGATCCATGAAGGATCTTAGCCATGATACGGTGGTGAGTGGTGGAGGTCGAGCCTCGTTATTGTTGTCTTCCGACATTGCGAATTAAAATAAGTTGGACTACAAAAAAATGAAAGAAATATCAACATTTATCGTTTTAATATATACTTGTAAACATTTTAAACAAGTTTAGCATTTATATAATGACCTCTATCCAATTACATAAATGATTCCAAGACCCAAGTCCTATATCAACTCGGGTTTATGTGAGCCACGGACTCCACGACCTTTATTAATATTACTTGGTGGGTTAACTCTTTAACCGATTCTACTATTAGAATTCTTGGTCGATGAAATACTTTATTGTCATCTTTAGCCCGGAACACATGGGCCACGGACCCTAATCTTTTCGTTGAGTTCAACCAAATTTCGATGCAATAACAATTTATTGCCCCACTTACCCAACGTAATAAGTTTAGCACCTCGGTTAGCCGAACCTACTTCCTTACGAAATTGGGATTCATGGGTTCTACTATTTGTTAAGGCTAAGTCTCAATTACAAAAATAGAGGTCAAGTCAATTTACATTATCTATCTCCTTTTAAGTGAACTAAATAGGTGAACTATCGATAATTATAATTGACGCGGTCGATTGACTCGATAAAATGCATGTGTTGTTTAAGTGACGATTTGGCATGCATGTAACATATAAAATAAAATGCAAGCATAAAATAAATTCCTAGTATGACCTTCCTAAAATAATAGAAAATGAAATTAACTATTACAAATTCGGAAACCAACTCCTTGGTCCCTTGAACTTCATTTGCACGCCTCCCAAGGACACCGTCTTTCTTTTGGAACGCCTTTCCAAATGGCATCGTCTTTAGTAAACTCCGGGATTACAAATGATATAATAAAATTACAAGGCTATTCTATTATACATTTGAAAAATAAAATAAAATGATACAATAAAAGTGATACGACATCACATTAAATTACAATCGAATCAATATTCCCATACATTTCGGGTAATATCGATTAAAAATTAAGGCCATACTAAAGACAAATTACATAATTCCAAAATTACATAAATACAAATGACATTCATACATTAAAAATGCAGCATAATTATATGTAAACTCATGCAATATAAATGTGCCAAATCGCCCTAATAACTTTATATCGTATATAAACTCGGTTTTATGGAAATGCATGATAATAACCAATTAAAATCACAAATTAATACTTAAATAAAATTTAAGCCCAAGTTAATTACCCTAACTGTTTAGAACTCAAAAATTAGTCTCCAATAATTATTTGACAATAATTCATCTCGGTTTTGCATTATTGCTCGGTTTTGACCCCTTTTAACATAACTTTTATGTAATAATTTCAAATTAAATTACAATAATTTATAAATTTTAAAAATAAAATTTTTAATATTATGGAACATTTCCAGGAACATCTTCATGTTAAAATTTTAGTCAAAATTTTTCGAATCATTTTAGAGTAAAATATAGTTGCCATTAATCGATTTTATCAAATAAAATACTAAAATCACACGAAAATTAATATAATTAATTTTAAAATTATACATCTGATATGTACTATATTTATACAACATATGATAATTTTTTCATGCCAAAAAATTCATTTTAGCTATTTATGCCAAAATAATCACTATTTATGCCTTTTTAACTATTAAAAATCATAAATCATGCACAATAAATCATGTTTATCTCAACTTTTACATACAGTAGTTAGTATATGCATGTGATATCATACTAAAATTTCATGGCCAGATTCAAAATTTAACTATTTGTAGTCATAAAATGTTCATGTTACTCATTAAAATGGATCTATTTAACTAAAAATCATTAAATAAAGCAATAATCTTCCATAAATCATCAAAATTACCTAAAAACGTTTTAGGACCAGAAGGTATTTCATGCTCAAAATTTCGTGACTATATCATAAAAATCACAAATTTTCTAGTTTTATTTTGTTACCATAACTCGTAAAAACTTAATAAAACCGATTGCATGCAACATCCTATGCTATGATACTAATTGTTAGGTTCATATACCTACTCTTAAGACTCTTCTTAAGATTAACTAATTAAATCTTTAATTATTTTATGTAAGATCTAGTTACATGCTAAATATATAAACCGAAATAGAGAAAGAAAATGTTCCTCACATTGATTATATTTCGGGTATTGGGCACAAGTACAAGACACCTTCTTGTACTTTTTCTTGAGCTTAAGAATGTATGGATGAACTTCCTAGTTCCAAGAATAAGAACTCTCCTTGGTGATGCACCTAGACTATCCTTAATCTCTTGAATATTGCTTTACTAGAACAACAAACAAGATCCCCTTAATAACAAGTATGAAACTCGAAATTTCTACCTTAGAAATGTCGAGTTCAATCCACAAAATACAAGTTCTATGAAACTTCTAAAGTTTCTAAGTATTTAGTGATTTTTAGTGAGATGTTGTATGTATTTTCTTATGAGATGTTCAAGTGGGTAAACAAGAGGAAAACACCCCCTTATCTACCCACAAAGCCGGCACCCACATAGGGAAGGATGGTTCCCTTTTGCTTTTTGCCTTATCAATGTTTGTAGGGTGGCTATAGGTATTTAGGTTAGTGATGATTATGCCTAATCTTGATTAGAACAACATTAAAGCCCTAAACACCACTCTACACACAAGCATGCCGGTTTGAACACTTAAAATGGACTCCATATTATATTTGTGATTTTTGTCATTTGTCACACATGTGACATGTGACATGTGACATGTTATCTCATAATAAAAATATGTATTCAACTAGTTTAAATATAATTTCATGTCAAATAAATTAAACTTAACATTTTAAATAATAATTTATTATCACATATATATATATATATATAAAATGAGTCATCTCATATTTGGTTGATGTGATCTACAACTAATTCTAATTATGATCAACCAATCATGCTTATCTCAAATATTTCATAAACATTAAGCATTCTAAAATAACAATTATATTATTGAATCTTATTTAATCACATTATAATAAGATATATTTCTCACTTGTAAACTTGTTCTGTTTTAAGGGATTAATTAATATGTATCGTTATACAATTAATTAATATTCTTGATTAGGGAATCGTCCTTTCGGTGTGACCTCAAGGGATCAACTGATCACCACCGTCATACGACAGTAATGTCAAACTCTAGTAAGCCAATCATTACCGATTAATGTGGATCAGTTGACTATAATATTAATCATCCCTTTGTATCCTCGTTAATGAGATTTAATCAAGTGATCGCACTATTGTTGAGGACACTCACTCCAACATTTAGTGACTCTCCTACTCTTGTCACTTTCTTTTTTTGTTGAGGTTACTCCTGCTACTCCTGTTGTTCTCAAGTCCAATGAAGAGATTGTTAAAATTTTTTGAAAAGAACAACAAAATTTCTCGATGTCATTTACTAAACCACTTGACTAATACCTTGTTTGATTTGTTTATCATTAATAAGTCTGCCAAAGTTATATGAGAATCTTTAGAGTCCAAATAGGGGTTATAGATATATTATTTTCGGCAAGTTATATAAGAATATACACCCAAATGAGACAAAATTATAAAAGTGAGAGAATTATGGTCTAGCTAGCTTTATTGAAATAACTATGTTAAGTCGTGAAACCGTGTTTCTGTGTTCTTCATTTACCGCAAGTTAATAAATATATAAATATTCATTTTTATACCAAATTGCCGTCTTAGCTCAGTGGTAGAGCGCGTGGCTTTTAACCACGTGGTCGTGGGTTCGATCCCCACAGACGGCGTTTTTTTTATTTTATTCTTACAACCACCAGTTTCCCTTATATTTTAATGGCTTCAACTATTTTAAAATGACTTCAATTATTTTAAAAATGGCTTCAATTTATATTATTGAATGAGACATAATTGATGTGCAATTGACATAATAAATTAAAAATGAAAAGTGCATGAGATTGGTAACGACAGTTGCCTCTCCAAAGTGTAATACATAAAGCATGAACTTTAGATGCTACAAAATCTAATAAATGTAAAACATGTTTGCTTTTATGCACAAAAAACCAAACCGACATTTCAAAACGTAATTATTAAATTAATCTCAATTAATACTTATTGACAAACTATTTTTACATGGTAGCAACACATGTAATTGTACAACACATCATAAATCACTTTGATACGAAAAGCAAAAAATAAAACTATTACTGGTACAAGTTATTCGGTTACTAGCCCCAACATAAACTCGTTTCATACAAAAATAAATATAATTTATGCATTATGTATAGAAATATGTATTCTCACACAAAAAACAACAATATAATGCCTCCCCACGGCGGACGAGAAATTGCGTAATTCGTATGTTTAATTATAATCTATATATAATCTCCACGCCTTAAAATCACTAGAATGAACTTGTTGTGTAGGATGTAGTTGCTTATAGGCAGAGCGATTTAAGTTCGATGCTAGGATCGGTGCTGATGTGGAACGATTTTGGGTACATACTTTGAAATTAAACCTATTTTGTTTATTTATTTGGTTTTCAGCCTTATTTTAGAAAACAATTCTAGCCCATAGGTAGTTGTAAATTTCACATAAATTGATTCTCATATACTAACCAACCATTTTTAAAGAAAATCACATTAATTGTTTAATTCATATATTGTTTTTTTAATAATGGGTGTTTAACTTTACTTTACCAACAAAACGATACTATTAATGTCGAAAATCTTTAGAGTTAATTATATCTCTGCATGTCTTAAATCAAATGAGAGATTTTCTTCAAAAACGAACGTCAAGGGATGTACGGAATTATTATATTAGAGTTTCCAATTCTTAATTATATATGAAAAAAAGTTTATGCTTCTATTTAGTTTTTGATTTTCATTTTATGTAGTCATCATATGTAACAATCCGGATTATTAAAGAAAAAAAAATCCCTTATAGTAAATAATTTATCAGAGTATAAAGATGTAACAAGGGTCAAGGTGGCGGAAACACCTGACCAATTCGGATCGATACTTAAACTCAAATCTAAAGTAATACATTATTAATATTCTCAATCTATATTAAATTCCTAAACAACTTATTTGCCTCGCAACAAGTCTCTCCAACCCAAGCATCCAGACAAGCATCATCCAATTCAACCTGAGAAGGGGGGGGGGGGGTCGAAAATAAGTCGGGAGTAACTAGATGCTCTCCTAGTCATGTTTACAACATGCTGAATTAATAACAATCTATAATAACTTACAGTAATCATAAATGCCATGTGAAACAATCTATACTATATGACGTGCATTCGAATTAACTAAGACAAAACCAAAACTCGTATGGATGCAATCCTGCAGCCCTATATCATATGTGACCACAAGACCATAAATACATTCAGAACTTAAAGTATCACACGATCCATAGAAACGTAAGGCAAAATGCTAGCATCAAAGCATAGTGAATAGAGCGAGCGCCCGTTAGAGCGTATAACCACTGCATTTAACTTGCCAAAGCGTATAACCACCGCCTCTAGTTGACGAAGCGTATAACCACTGCCTCTATCGGTGTGGAGTGTATAACCCACTGTCTCCATGGTATAATGTATAGCGTATAACCACTACCTATATGTCTAAGACCTGGCCAGACTCTCGATGCATTAATTGTACATCGAACGACACTAGGGGAGCAGAGCGTATAACCACTGCCTCTGACCAATCCCGACCATAGATTAAAATAAATACCCGAAGGGTAGCGTTTTTTCATTCTAAATAGTATATAACTGATACTACTGTCATCTATTCCATAAGCGACAAACAAATGTACATTATAACTGACTGTACCAACCAATGCGTGAACAACGTCATTACTCAACATAAAAACATTATAACTGACTGTCCAACAATGCGTGAACAACGTCACGATTCAACTCAAGAACAATATAGCCAACTGTCCAACAATATAAGAATGAGAATAACCAATACGATAAGCAAACATAGTGTTATAGTTCAACTGACAATAACACCACGCATAAACAAGCACAAATGACGAAAGGTTATAGTATCTGAACCTATAACATTAAACCTCGAAGGTCATGTTACATATTGAGCTACCATGTCACCAGACACAGAAGCATATAACAACTCAATGTGATAGTACCTCCCCCTATAACCTTCACTCAACTCTAGTGGAGTTATAGTAACACCAACTATAACCTATGTTATGTGTGCGAGGCTATAGTATCACTGACTATAACACCTCTTCCGTTACAGTCAAGTCCTCTATAACACCATCATTGCGCGGTCGTCATTACGGCACTAATTGTTACGTCACCACGACAAGACTTGTCATAGTCCACCGTACTATAACGTCACCAAGTTGGTTATATTTAACTCAAATATAACAGGCTTGTTCACATACTCGAAGTTATAGTTAAGCACACTATAACGACGATGGAGTAAACCAAAACCCTAATACATCAAAACGCTAAAAACCCTAGGTGACTATTCACCAAAATCTTAGCCTCCATCACAAGAGAGGCCACAACCAACAAACCCTAGGTTACGGCCAATCCCCTTGGTCGCGCCAGCACAACGATACTAGGGTTCACCTTTGAACCCTTGTTCGCGCACAAAATAAATAGTAGAAAATAAACAAAATAACAATCACACAGTTAATTATTCATACAATCAATCATTATATCATGTTATTCACTTTCTATAAACATTATTAATTAAAGAAAAACACCTAGTTACCTTTTAAAACGCAATTAGTATTGTTCTACGCGAATCCTCTTTCAAAACCGCGAAAGAATGACATTTCCTTCTACTTTACCTACCAAATCTTAAAATCCTAAAGGAAGGTCTAAAGTCCATACGAATATACCTCATAAAAATATTTGGAATTGAATATATTGTAGAAGTAAGAGCCAGGTGTAGGCACGAAAATTTTGTATACCTGCCACCTCGGATGTTAAAAGTCAAATGTTGACTCGTCAAATATTCGATAAAAAATCATTTAATTAATTTGGATGAAATTGAATTAAAACTTATCCATTTTAATTATTGAAGTCGAGTTTGATTTATTAAAGTGGTAAAACCCGACAAAATGGGTCAAGTCCATTTAAATGGATCAACTAACTAAATTGGACTGAGATGACTACCAAGTCCAAACCCATCACGTCTAAGGGTTTAAGAGGTTATTCTCTATGAATACTGAGCTCATCTTCATTTACAAGGGGATGGAAAAAAGAGTGGTGGAGAAAACAAAAAAAGACTTAGAGAGCTCTCAAATTATCTCCTAGAAATCAAAGAAGACCAAAGGCCATAGTCTCCAAAGATCGACATCAAAGATTCAAGCACTTCAAATCATTGTGCACTCATCCAAGAGAATAATCATCAAAAGAGAGCAAGTCCAACGACCCTCCATCAAATTAAATCGTTTACGGAGATCAAATCAAGCGACCTTCCTCCATCAAATCGATCATCCCTTCAACTCCCGACGTCAAGCACCCGAAAGCGTGCACTCAAAGGTGAAGGAGACAACATCCCGTCAAAGAGGAGAACCATGTCATCGAGACCCTCCTTTAAACATCGTCATTCAAATCAAGTCTAGATCGAATCAACGAATTTCATTTGAGATTGTACCCAAAATCATTCAAATTAATAAAAATTTACTTTGTTGCATTATTTTGTGTTTTCTATACTTATTTGCATATCTACACAAATTTATCGCTACACCACGATTATAAATATATAATTTATATTTGATTTGGATGAAGAAAGTTACATAACAATGGAGTTAAAGGGAGAAGAAGAAAATGAAAACGAAGGCGAAGAAGAGAAAACGTGATGGGGCACTTACTACGTAAAGTTAAATAAGCAACTTATTTGCTTTAGGATTTCTATTTATAAGAGAGTTTAAGTGAGCTTTTGATCAGTTAGCTGACAAGATGGATCATCCAATTACAAATCGGGTTTAGTATAATTAAAACGTTAGGAGAATGGATATAAGAGAAGTAGCTAATAGATTTAAATAGTCAAATCGTGTGCGAACATTTTAACCCATCCAAATTAGGCAAAAACGGAAAATAACAAATAGAGATCGTAAGCGTTAAATACGAATTAAATAATTAAATTCTAGAAATAATTAATTTAATAAATAAATTTTCGATTAAAACTTATTATAAAACAAGGGGTGTTACATCATAATTGTGTCATATGAGAGATTATTTCTCATATACGTTTATAAGATTAAATATGATAATATTATAATTATTGTTGGGAAGTAACCCAATATTATTGATGACCTAGTAACATATGAGTTTTTATGATTAAAGTTATGGTTGAAGTTACTACTATTTATATTTTAGATGTTTATGTAATTAGTAGTATGTAAATGTTCATTTAGTGTCTCATTGAAGACGGATATATCCGCCTTCAATGAAGACGAGTCGGATTTCCTCTCACAAGGAGGTAAGTGGGAGGGAAAGTGGGGAACTAAATGGATCCCCAATTGTCTTCCCACTTGATTCCTTGCGAAAGAGAATCTGACCCGTCTTCATTGAAGACGGATTTGACCCGTCTTCAATGAGAATTTGTGGTAAATGTTATGAGTTAGATTTTATATGATGTTAAAGGCTCTTAATCTTACTATCTAAGTTTGCTTAGTACCTTATAAATAGAAGTTATGGTAATTTTGTTGGAAAAGTGTGAGTGTGTGCTTAATATCCCGAGGTTAAGTATAAATTGAAATCTTAACTAGTAGTTAAGTGTTAGTAGATTGATTGTATTATTGTTAGAGTGGAGAATAATAATGCAAAGTTGGGTTGTGCGTGTGTAAATCCCATTAACAAAATATTGTGTCTTTGTACATATATTATTTGTACCAAAAACCCCCCAACAACCGGTATCAGAGCTATGAATCGATGGAGAAAAGTTTTGGTAAAACGTTTGAGATGGAGTTGTTCAATGCTAAGAACAATTTCTTGTTATGGTAAAGCATTATAAAGGATTTCCTCATACAGCAACACGGTTTGTATGCGACTCTTGAAGATAACATGCTCGATGTGATTTAAGTTCTCAAATGGGAAGTCTTGAACTTTCGCGCGGTTAGTACAACCCGTTTAGTCCATGCACCTGATGAAATCAAGTATAGTATGTTAGAAGACACAAATACAAAGGAGTTGTGGACCAAGTTATGTAACATTTACAATGCGAAGTCCATGGCTAATAAACTATTCTTTAAGGAAAGATCTTTCCGAGCTCGAGATGGTAGATGACGGAGATTTGAGCGACCATTTAAACAAGTTCAATGGCTTGATCACGCAATTGGCGAGTTTGGATGAGACATTCAAAGAAGAAGATAAGGCAATATAATGTTGTTGGCCTGTTTTCCCAAAAAGTATAACACTGTTATCACTAGTTTACTTGTAGGGAAGAGAACATTAGCTTTAGATGAGACCATTGTATTTTTTTTTGAGTCTGAAAAATCAATGAAGCAAGGAGATGATGGCTCTTCAAATGTCAAAGGATTTATTGTGGGTAAATATCGCCACAAGTAGAAGAGCCGTTGGAAAAAAGTATAATCCCAATATCAAGTGCTTCTAACTAGGGCGATGAGTTAGGCCACATACAAACTATGCGTCCTAAGGCAACATAAGATTTGAAAGAGTTGAAAAAGACTCGTGTTAAGGGTTGCAACTATGGCAGAAGTTGATGATGGTGATCGAACTCTAGATGGTTCACAGGGAGAAGGAACCTAAGGAGAGTTGGGTGTTAAGACTTGGGAACTTCCTATCACATATGTGGAAGAAGAGATTGATTTTCTTCCTACGAAAATGTGAAGGTAAGGTGATTAGTTTTCCAAATGTTGATAAGGCAAAGATTGAAGGGGTTGGTGAGGTTAAGTAAGACTTAACAATGGTTAAGTTAGAAGGTTTGTTAATGTGAGGTACATACCAAACATTGGTATAAATTTAATCTCATTAGGTTAATTAGTTCTAAGGGTTGTACTATTCATGTTAAGAATGATATTTTTGGGGTCACTAAAAAAGGTAAAGTGATTCTCAAAGGTAGAAAAGATGAAACAAACATAATCACACTCGATGGAAGATGTGGTGAAGATGAGTTAGTTCAAGGGGACGTTCTCCAAGGTCAAGGTTCAGTTGACCGGCTTGATGATTGACAAGTTCAAAGTAATAATGTTGGCCTTAAGGAGAGGTTTGTTGGGAAGTAACCCCAACATTATTGATGAGCTAGTAACATATAAGTCTTTATGTTTAAAGTTATGTTTAAATTTACTACTATTTATGTTTTAGATGTTTATGTAATTAGTAGTATGTCAAATGTTAGGAGTTATATTTTATATGATGTTAAAGGCTCTTAATTGCACTAGGTAAGTTTGACTTCGTACCTTGTAAATAGAGGTCATGGTCATTGTTGGAAAAGTGTGGATGTGTGCTTAAACATCTCGAGGTTAAGTATAAATTGAAATCTTAACTACTAGGTAAGTGTTAGGAGATTGATTGTATTATTGTTAGATTGAAGAATAATTATACAAAGTTGGGTTGTGGGTTAACCCGATAACAAAAATATTGTGTCTTTGCATTTATAATATTTATTTCAAAATCTCCAACAATTATAATTTACATAAAGTTGGAAACGTTTTCTTAAGAAAAATAGGTTATGTTAATGATTAAATACCAAAACGCATCACTTTATTGTTAAAACGGTCCAAATCCGTCTGTAATAAAGACGAAGGTTTGTGATCAAAGTCACCCCCCTTAAGTTAACCCTATAAGCACATGATAAAATTTGGTCTAAATTCAAATTAATGCACCTAACTAATCGTGTATAGAGAAAAATAAGAAAAAGGAAATTGTAATTAAGATAATTTAGAAAAATTATATAATTTAATGATATGATAAGAACTAACCTATACATAAACCTTATTCACATGTGCCCACGACAACACCAAAATGTGTCGTGTTTAGTACTTCCTCCGTTCTCATATGATGTACCCATTTTATTAAAATATACCTCACATATATTCACAAAATGGGTACATCATTTGAGAATGGAGGAAGTAGTATTTATTAGGTCCGTTTAATGTACTTTTTAGGAGTCGTTAGCATCGTTTTATGCTAACCTTAGTCCTTGTAGTTATGTTGTTATTTGGTATTTTTAGGTCAAGTTTTAGACTCAAGCCCGGAAGTCAACTAAAATCAAAGTCAAACCCGAGACCCGAGACCAAACCCGACAATTGGAGTGGGCTAGGAGCAAATTATCAATGCAAGAAAAGCAAGTCCAAAGGGTCAGTGGAAGTCAAGGCAAGACTAGCATTCAAATGGGTCAACGAAAGTCAAGGCGAGCAACCAAGAGTAAAAACTAGCAGTGTAAAACGTTGCCAGCGTCACCAGAACGCTGCCAGCGTCCCACGACGCTGCCATCGTCTTGGCCCGGGACACGTGTTTCTTCATTTTCCGTCTTGTCATTTTGAGGCCCACATCTCGAAGGCCCTAGGTTTCTGAAGCAAGGGTATAAAAGAACCAGATTTTAGAGAGAGCAAACATTCCATAACATTCCACAACAAAGCACAAAACACATTGGAATTCTCTCATTTTTGGTTCTTCATTTTGACTTGTAACTTTGAGTTGAACTTTATTATATGGGTTGTAATTCTTGATTATGGGTAGCTAATCTTCTATTTCTTAGTGTAATTGGAATAAGTTTTCCTCTTTTAGCATTGTAAGACTCTTTGAACCTCTTCTTCTTTAGTTAATACCATTTTCTCATGTTTATTTTCCATTGTTGAATGAATTATTGTTGAGACTAACCATCTTAGCAAGTTGTTTGTTTAATTAGTGCTTTGTCTAGATAATTTTGGTTAATTTGTCTTGATATTGTTGAAGCAACCTTCAAAGATTGCAACTTTGGTTTAAAGTTGGAATCTTTTGAGTGGAATTTGGTTTATTGTGTGGTTAGAACATGGTTTAGTGTTTTATTACATGATTCTAGCTTGTTTCTTTGGTTTTGTTCATAAAGCTTGCATCTTTGATTTGGGCTCATGTTTTAGTGGGTGTAAATTGGGTTGTACAGGGTCATCCTTGGTTGAGTTAATCCTTGTTGACTAATTTCTTAGAAACTTGTATTAGATAACTAGAGAAGAGAGGAAATGAAGAGTTTTTACTTTGCTAATTGTTGGGAACTTGGGAAAATTACACTAAGTTAGTTTCTTTATATTTGAATATTTGAATCTTAAGTACTTGTTGGTTATTTTAGACTTGTTAATAAATTTCTCAAATCAAACTTTCTCCATATGTCTTATCCAACATGTTTTTGTCATTGTTAATATCATAGTTTGTAATTAATTTAAGTTTGTATCTTAATTAGTGTCTTAATTAGTGATTAGAGTAATTAATTTTGTTAATTGGTTTTTAGCAAGAGTCTAGATTAGTTAATTTAGTTAATCTCTCCTTCTCTTGGGTTCGACCCTATTCTTACCATTTACTACCTTTATTTAAGATAGTTTGTATTTTTTTAGAAGATATAAATTGTTATTTGACCATAGCTAATTAGCGGAATTAACGACACGTGAAATAAGCCTCGTCAGCCCATCATACCACAATATAGAAAAACCCATAAAATCTCTTTTACATAAAGGGTTTTTCTATAAGGGGCACATTATAAGATATAGTATTGCACATGTTAACAATTAATGTTATTATCTTTACATAATTAGTGGGATTCTCAATATCTTTTACAGTTATTATTTTTTCTCCCACTTCCCTATATTTCTCTACCTTATTTTCTACCTATTTTTTATTCTTGTGTTATGGAGTACGTTTTTTTTCCTGGTACTTTGTTTTTTGCATACCATACTTCTATTATTCAACAGTTGCTCAATACCAAAAATTGAAAAATAGTCACTGTCATAGAAAAACAATTTGTTCATCTCAAAAAAAAAATTCATAAAGATATTTTATTCAAGAGTACAGTAAACTTTGTTCTAGTATTTTACACAAAAACAAGGATTCAAGTCTTCATGTGCTTGGACATTCTTTTTCCTCTTCTTAGCAATAAGAGCCGGAGCGGAATTTACGCCTACGTTCTCCTTATCCGGACAAGTCATGATTTTGTGGCCCGACTTTTTGCACAATGTGCAACTTCTAACTTGTTTTTGTGAGGCTTCTCTCCCACCTATTTCTCGTCGGAATTTGGGGCGACCTTTGGTTTTTGAAATTGGAGGATTACCGATATTAATGATATCATCCACTTCACAATTTATGATTTCTTGGTCGGCTATTGGAATAATTCTCTCATGAAATTCATCACGACGCCAACGTAAGGGTAGGTACCTCATTGGAATTTCAAAACAATCCTTATGCATGAAAACGGATAAAGCATGACGATAAATAATACCTGAAAAGTCGAATAACTTACAAGTACAATTAATCGTGTCACCACTCCAAGTGACCTTGTGCTTTTGTGTACGTGGATCTTTATAGTGTTGCACAACAAAAACCACATTACCTTCCTCACATATCGTATATTGAGTAGCCCTTTCAAACTCGTCTTGAAATTTTTTGAACGAAAATGTTGTGAACACTCGGTATGCTTGTTCTTCTAAAGGGGATAATGTACGTAAAGTAGAACCCCTATATGTATCTAACATTGTATGACGTAGTTGGGTTTGCTCAATATCACCGACCGCGAGATCAACCTACAAGTTTAACACATAACTCAGTAAATTCGTACAAAGAGAGTATCATGGAAATGGTTCAAGTTGTGAAACCATGCATGCTATCTATGTTAAACTATTGTATACCATTTACCAAGCAAGATACAAAGTCACATGGGAAGCAAAACGTAAATAAGGACTGACCATCTACCAAAAGCATAATAATCAGCCATCATAATCAAGCTTTAATACAACCATGCATATTATCTTCTAAAATTAACTAGATGAATGAGTTAGTTAAGAAATGAAAAATGAAGAGACTAACTTGTTTGATAAGCTGAGTCAAGCATGAACGTGACGATGTAAAACGTTTCACAAAAATGTTGATACTCTCACATCTTCCGGTCGTCATCATACCACCAAAAAAGTAGTCTCGAAGATAAGCCGAGACCCAGTTATACTTGATTTCGAATAAGCCGAATATGTGTTTATTTTCATTCAAATTAAACTTTGAAATCAAAAGAGACCATTCCCGTTCAAAATCTTTAATGTTGTCCAGCTTATAAAGTCTATAAAACTCAGTACAGAAATAAGAATATTGTTCTTTCAAAATTGACGTAAACCAACCAGAAAACTTAGATGTGATATGCCATATACAAAAGGCATGTTTTGTAAATGGCATTTCGATCGAGATTGCTTCTATCATCCACGGATCTTGATCAGTGATAATTGTAATTGGAGGTTTTTCATGAGTGTAACAAACGTCTATATATCAACAATAACTATGTTAGAAACGTAAAATATTGAAACGTAAAATTAAGAAGAAAGTGAAGGAATAAATTTCATACCTTCATCAACCAACGAAAAGTAGCGACGGTTTCATTACGCAAAAGAGCACAACCAAATAATATAGTTCTCTCGTGGTTGTCGATGCCAATAAAGATGGCAAACGGCATGTCATAAGAGTTGACCCTATAAGTGGTATCTAATCCAGTTGAATCTCCATACTCTTGAAATAAATCAAAGCAATGACGAGGTGACCAAAAAATATTTTGCAGCCTATTTTCACCGTCAATAGTATATGCAAATTGGAAATGAGGGTTCTCCTGCTTTTCTCTTTTACAATATTCAAGAAGGTCCATTGCATCATTGTCCAAATTTTCTCTTTGAATCCTCCCAAAAAAGTTATGAAGATCTTTTTGAAAAAATGGAAGATCACCATGTGGCACATTTTTTTCAAGCTCCATGACACGCATTATTTGTTTGACGGAAAGTCCAGCTTCTTTGTACAACAAAAGTTGTTGTTCATCTTCTTTAGAAATGGTGCGATAGGATGGTAGAAAGCGCACTTGTAAAGGTAGCAACAAAACATGGTTATGACTCGATTTATATTCAGTAACATGCCATTCTTCGAGAAAAATATCACAAGACTTTTTCAAAGTTATCCTCATATAAGCCTTACAACCACACCTTGACGATGGTCGATTCCGTTGCTCCTTAGAAGGCTCAACAAATTTCTTATTTGGAAATCCTTCTCGATGACAAAAAAAATCCCGCCTAAACTTTTTCCCATTCTTGTTAAAAAATCTGCCTTTTCGAATAGAAAATCCACTTTCTCTAGTAAAATTCTCATAAAATTTGTAGGCTTCTTCTTCACTAAGAAAACATTGACCAATAAACGGTTCGAAAAAAATTGCACTCGTTTTACCATAATCACTGTCATTCAAATAATGTAATATATCTATTTGTCTCTCCGACTCACATACGGCGTCATCTGGATGCTCATTCAAATCAATAAAATTAACAACATTCATCCTACAATATAATAAAAGGTGAAATTAATTTCCAAGTTGATAACAATTCATAGAGTTGTAATAACAATTTTGTCTATAAACGATTCATGAAGTATAATTTGTATGGAATAGTTTAAAGTAGCAGGACCATTACAACTAGAATTTGTATGGAGATATTTAAAGGATTACATACCTTCCCTGAGACGTTTGTTGTGCACTTGTTCTATCCTCCATTATTGTATTTTGGTTAATTAAGAGTGGTTTGGGAGAGACACAAAATTGAGGGAAACATGACTTTAATTTTACTGTAAAATTGAGAAATGAAACGTCAAAGATAGAAAAATAAGGTAGAGAAATATAGGGAAGTGGAGAAAAAATAATAACAGTAAAAGATATTGAGAATCCCACTAATTATGTAAAGATAATAACATTAATTGTTAACATGTGCAATACTATATCTTATAATGTGCCCCTTGGGCACATTATAGATAAACTCTTATATAAAAGGAGAAACATTTTTTGCCTTCCTATTGTTCAATGTTTTTCAAAAATTCATCAAATGTTTAATTAGGTAGGGCCCCCACTTTCTTATTAAATCATTAATTACTCTCTCTCTTATTTTCATCAAATAATTACTCTCTCTCATACTTTCATCATCTTAAATAAAAATTACAAATTATCCCAAAAATACAAATAATCAATAAAAATTTCAACTATCCATACAATTTTAAAAACAATTTAAAAATTATGAAAGTTGTGCGCATTTGTACAAAAGAAAAAATCTCCTTTATATAAAAGGAGAAACATTTTCTTTGCTTCCTATTGGTCAATGTTTTTCAAAAATCAAATGTTTAATTAGGTAGGACACCCCACATTCTTATTAAATCATTAATTACTCTCTCTTATTTTCATCAAATAATTACTCTCTCTCATACTTTCATCATCTTAAATAAAAATTACAAATTATCCCAAAAATACAAATAATCAATATATTGTAACGAATTATTATTTGTATTATTGTTATATGGTTAGAAAAATTTAACACTTTATTCGACTGAATTTTAATAATAACATAGAAATTTAAAATTAATTCATACACTTTTTGTACGTCATTATTTATACGGATTTAAAAAACCCCGTGCATTATTTTGCACGGGATTAAAACTAGTATTTCTAATTTCTAAACCTAGCTACTCCATCTCCCAACCCCAACGACTGCGTCGTACCCAGCAAAAAAAATCAATCCATGACCTCACTCGTTTATAGGCTCATATCCAAAGCCTTACTACTCCGTCTCCCTGAAAATCCCTTATAAAGCTACACAATCTCTCATAGTCTCATTGTCATGCGTTGCTCCAACCGAATTTATGTCTTCACTTCTATTATTAGATCCTCATGTTCTCAACTATTTCAAGGAAAAAATTAATTTAGTGCCATGTATGTGTTTTAGAGTTAATGTTCTTTGTGTTTTATCTCATTAACTATGTTATAATTAAATGTTTTATCTTTTTTCGTTTATTTAAAAACAATTCCATTGATCTAAGAAATCATACAAAAATTGTGAAATACGGAATATTGAAATATACTCAATTTAAACGATTGCATGTTTTTTAAAGAAATTTTATCTGCTAATTCAATAAGCAATACTCTTATTTTTTAATGCGGTTTTATTCTTCAAAACTTCAAATTATATTTGATAAAGAAACTTTTGGACTTTAATTATTAAAATATATATTGTTGATCTTGTAATTATTACTTTCCGTTTCTTGTCCTTCATTTATTTTCAGTTTCATAACTGTTTTTTTTCTTCTTTTTTTTTTACGATTTTCTTATTTTTACTTCATAGATAGTGTTTTTATTTTTAAGTTTATTTTTTATTCTTCTATTTTTTCAACGGTTGTAATTATTGCTAATTTTCGGATTGGACATCTGGTTTTATGAAGATTTTTGTCGACTTTCATATGAATTTTTTAAAAAAAATATTTGAGTAATTGTTTACAATAATATTTTTTCTTATATCACTCCGCTTGTTGGAATATTCGATTTTTTTTTTCATATTTTATCATTTTTATTTAATTGTCTCACTTTCGTTCATCTATTTTTTTTATTGTATTGGTTTTTTTTATATGAAGATTGGAGACTGTAATCTACAACAAATCTTGTAATCAAGAAAGAGACTAATTAATTCTCTAAAAAAAAAGTTAGAGTAACTAAATAATGGTGTGCCAAAGAATGTGGGGTCCATACATTTCAAAATTTAATTTGAGCTCCTAATTTTCTGGAGTCAATAAAAAAGCTTTAGATGTTTGTGCTTTATCATAAAGTAGATTTTGTCGTGTAATTTTCAGGTCCGAATGGATTTAAGATCGGATCAATTCGGGTCATGTTCGGGTCGGGTTTCGGGTCACACTGAAGGGTTGTAGTTTGGGTCATCGTATCTCAGATTAGCGTTTTTGGGTCTGGTCAATCAGATCGAGTTAGCTTTACCAAGTTTATAAATAGTCACAATTTCTCCACCTTTATTTCAGGCCAAAGGAGGCCGTATGAAGAGGGAAGAACTCATACCAAAATTAGGAGTAGAATCCTTAACAAGAGGGTAATACTAACCCTTCCTCGTTTTTATTGAATGAACAAAACTAGTACGTGTATCGGTTTTTTTGGTTATTTGGTACATAATCAGTACGTGTAAAGGTCCTCTGATAATACGTAGGTATAATAATGCTTACAGTTATTACATGCTGGCAAGTCTGACCCGACCCGAAACCCGAGCAAAACCGCCCCGACCCGACCCGAGAATACTGCAACCCGAAACCGACCCGACCCGACCCGATGACGACCCGTAACCCGTTGACGACCCGAAAATCAGTGACCCGAACCCGACCCGACATTGACCCGACCCGATATTGACCCGATTAAATTGACGCCCTGACAATTATTAACCTTAATAATGATCAAAATGAAAGTGATTTATTGTTTAAATTGATAGATTTGACTTAATAATGAATTAATTAAACCAAATAATAATTTAAAACTAGATTTAATGGAAAAATATTGAAGTATTGCGATAAAATAACCGGACCCAAACCCGACCCAACCCGATGTATCATTTGACCCGAAAATGACCCGACCCGATAACGACCCGAACCCGACCCGACCCGACCCGAAAGGGTTGTCTGACCCGATACGACCCGAACCCGATATGACCCGACTCAAACCCGACCCGACTGACCCGATTGCCACCCCTTTACATCACCCTTTTCAACAAGGTTAAATTCGTTTAATCAATTTTGTGATATCATCATCATATGCTAACATGACAGACATATTTATCCAATTTTCTGCAAATGTTTATTGTTTTATTTATGACTAGAATTGTTACACGTTACGACAAACGATAGATAGACTTATACCCAAAGTAGTAATTTGAAATATATTTATGTTCAAGTCATGATTCTCCCACATTCCCGATAGGGTAAAGTATGTTCCAAGTAGCTTATTATTAGTACAAATTAAATATATATGAAGGTATGAAATACGGAGTATTAAATATCACTTAGGATGCATAGTCATCATAAAGTGCTAAACATATAAATTTTTCAGAGGTTTTTTTTAGTAGAATGATGATTTTATATTAAAGTATCGAAAAACCATCAATTGAAGACAATATCATCCCTCACATAAACCGCGATAGTAATTCTAATTTGTCAACAAAGACGCTTCAAGTAAAATGTAGTAAGTTAATTTCATGTGTAAAATTGTCTCACCCAAAAAGTTGTGTTTAAAAACCGTTATTTGTAAAACCGTTTTATTATACTCAGTATAAATTTACAATATATAATTTATCCACAATCTGGTTTATGAAATTAAAGTTACTAATCATTGCATTTTCAGGAAATTTGGTCGAATACTTGTGACGGTATATATTAACTTGGTATAATATAATAGCAAAAGTGTTAGCTATCTATTTGGTTCTAAACATTAATAAATAGTCCTTAAGGTAGATAACATTGTACATTTCCGACTACAATAAAATAATGAATAGATAGACACGGAATAATATTTATACATGCATAAACTATGAACATATCAAACAACCTTAATTCGAATAATGCATTTTGGATCGACATATACAATACTTATATTATTGTTTTTTTTTTTTAACCTAAGACCTATTGTCTAAAATATCTCCCCTCCGTCTTAACTATTAGACTAAAATATCTTCGGTATAAGTATTACTATTGTAAGGATATGAAAGAAAAGAGAAAAATAGAAAAGAGGGGATGACGTATTAATTTAAAAAAATTAGGATACAGTGTAAACTACGGCTAAGTGTAGTGCCGTAGTGGGTGTTATATATGTTGGGCGGTTTGTGGGACTCATTAAAACACCTATATATTGTGTTGCTTTCCTTGTACACAAAATTCCATTTTATTTAGTTTATAATAATAGTTTATCCAACAAACAAACACTATATAAATAAACTTATACAAAAACTTTCAACCCTTTCAATCATAGCAAGAATCGTATTTCTGTTCATTGGACAATAACAACGAACTTCTAGAAACTCAGGAGGCATACTCTCTTGGATTGTGACCTTTAAATTAAATTAAAATTAGCTAGAGAGGCAACCTGGTCGGTGCACGGTTAATATAGTCGGACATGGCTTAACTAAGTGATTATGATATCTATATACTTCCTCCGTCTCAATTATATACTCTCTCTGTCGTCTCGGTCAATTGTTGTCCTTTTATTTTGGCACAAAGATCAAGAAAAACGAGGTGGAGGAATTGTGTTTCCACTTAGTGGATGACAAGTGCACAATTAACCGGGGCGGATGAAGTATGAATTGAAAAACGGTTTCTGTGACATAACTAATATTAAACACATTTAATAAACCTTTATGGTGTACTTTTCAAATTATATTACTTTTTCAGGTAAGTTTTATAACAATTTTCAAGTTTTTTACTTAGTCTCTCTTAAAAGAGAGATATTCAATTTAAAGTTTTAATTGGGCTACACTATAGGAGGGTTGCTACACATTTTCTCCAACTTTCTCCCTTTACGCTCTCCCAAGCGATTAGTAGACTAATTTATATCGTGTGAGGTAAAAAGAAAAGTGAATGAAGCAATAGCTTTGTCTTAAACAATAGAAGTAATTTGGGTAAGTTTTTAGCATGGCCATACAACATAGTCCTTATCCTCATCTAGCTTGGTGGCTCCACCACTAACGTAAAACAAAATAATTGGAAAGCCATTTTTAAATCAAGTGATTTAATTCTATATGAACGTCGGTAATATCAGCCATCTTCACATATAAATCTAAGACTATTGAGCTGCGAATTGTTCGTCATACATCACTTGGGAAATGAGCTGTAATTGATGAAGCAATAATTATACATGTTAGAACATGTAAATGGGTCGGACAATACGTCAATCGAAGGAGAAACGGACCACTTCACAAATACAAGTCCGTGAAAGACGAACCACTTCACAAACACAAGTGAGTGTTGGAGTATAAATTCACGTGTGACTAACTGACTATGTAAATATTCCATATTGTTGGATAAAGAGAGATTGCATCACCTTATAACCAAGAGGGATACTCCTCTTATTGCGATGTTTTAGAATCGAACCTCCTTTAGGTTGTCATTCAAGTCCTTAAAAAGGGAATCTCAATGAACAAAATGTAATAAATTATGCATCTACGACGGTTTAGTTTTTTTTTGTCAAATACAACCTTTAAAAATCTTTTTCTTCCAAACACACGTTTATAAAAACTATTTATCAAACTTTATCTGCCCAAAATGTGTTTGTTGCTTTTTTTTCTGTCTTTAGTTATGACAAAACTCCATTTTTTTTTATTATATTCCGTATTAGAAACGAGCCTGTAGAAAGTGGTAAGGTTTACTCTTCAGATAATGATTAATTACCTGTTACAGTAGCTTAATTAACTTCTATAGAGATACATTAACCGGTGATAATGACATTCAATCGTAGAAATTAAAATGGGAGACACTGATATGGGTTTACCTAAATCAACCCACAGAATAGGAGGTTAAATCATCATTTTATAAAATCAAATAACTCTATCACAGTCGATCAAGATGTTCCGAGTCGTAGGTAATTAATACCTTGACAGCATTCTATGGGCGCAAGCGTAATATAATGTGATAACAGTTTATTCAATATCAAACAGGTGACCACTGACCAGTCGGCTATCTATTACAGTAGCTGCCTACTGATAATGTAAGCTCATCACGTCGTAGACGACATCCATGTTTGAAGCCCAACAGTCCTTGGTCGTCATGCCTAGTCCTTTGTGTTACAGAGTATCTTATGTTTTGTTATTGACAACCTCGCCACATCCACAGTCGGCCGAGACGACAATTAATAATAACGGGAAGAATCTGAGGAGCTTACACTTGTAACAGTTGATCCAATATGTATTACTTCAATGGTGCATCTTGCCATCTCTAACAGATTAACATCCTTTGTGGAAAGGGCTGATAATGGATTAATGCTACACTCACATTAAACACCCATGCAGAACAAAACTAATCTTGTCGATGTGTCTTGACATCCGATTTATCCGAACAACGTTGTAAGAAAAGCAACCAAATTTATAAGGGAATTATCCACCTTAGTGTAAAAAAAAGGCTTGAAGGGAACTGACCCGAGGAACCGCCAAAGTGACAAAGCACAAGGCGACTGCTAACGCCCTGAAGACACAAGTGGCACATCTCTTAATATTAGTTTTTTATTTTTTAAAAAAAAATTGTGCAATTTTTTTTCCTGGAGTTATACAGAAGGTTATCTTGTAAGAGAGCAAACGTTCACGAAAGGCATTATAAAAGGAAAAAGTATTGAAATTGCACAGTAGTGCGGTTTGCTTGCTGCGCTTTGTGTATAAGGCACATCTAAGGTGCAGCGAAGCGTTGGCTAGTGCCTTACGAGAGGCACACTATAACATTGTTACGTGTATAAACATGTAGAAGTACACTGTAAGCTTAATTTAGCAGCAAATCAGTACATCCCGTACTACACATCATACTAACAAATAAATACCTTCAAAAATAAAAAAATAAAATGGTGGGAGTTCATCTAAAATCTAGCCCAGCAACGAGTGCATAGCGCCACACAATCTCCTTTACAATCGACTTTATAACCCAAGAGTTTGGGATTACGAAGAAGAACGTTTCGCAATGGTTTACCTGTAATGCCCCATTGCTGTTCTAGGATGTGTACATTATTCTTCAACTCGGTTTCAAGGTTGCAACCAAGAACTTCGGGGAACTTTTTAAGAAGTTTAGAAAGATCATCATCTGAAAGGCTCAAACTCTTGAGATACTCAAGAACTCCGTTCACTGCCTCGTGATTTGGAATTTCTGGTTTTCGTTCTTCACCCCAGTATGGAGACTGGACTTGACCAAATGCTTTCCCGAGTATTTTATCCTGCTCTTCTAGGCTAAAATTGAAGGCAAACAAACATTCCCGACTAGCTGCCCATTTCTCGCTATCTTCACTGCTTAAGGTTATATCCGATGTAGGAGCTGTTGACTGCAGTTCCCATCTCTTGGACGATGAAAGTGTGTTAACCCGTGGACTGTATGTTAGTTTAACTGGTGAAGTCAGAGATACAGGTTGTGCTAAGTCAAGCTGCATGAAAATAAGTGGTTGCACAAAGTTAAGATATAGGGAAATTGCTCACTATCCATTTAAACTCTCTATTTTTCTTGTACCATAGAGTATCAGAGTGTAGGTGTATATGACACAATGTTCGTTATGAGACATCTAAAAACAGCCTTTGTAGGTTTTTAACACGGAGGTAAAGTTGCTAGCAAGTAGCAACCATCCCTCCTTAGTCCCTTACCTGCTAGTGGCCGGGCACAGGAGTCATTGAATCCCTCCCGCACTAGGGTCATATTCTCGTACTAAAATTTAGAGAAGCAAATGTTGATTGAAGTAGATTCAGAGAAAGAGAAAGAAAGTACTCTAAAGCAACGCGTTTGAAACTCGTAAGTAGAAGATGGGAGTAGTAAGTTAAGAAACTTACAGAGGAAAAACATAAAGGTGATCCATGATGAAGTGTCACCAGTGATGAAGGTAAAGCCTTTGCCAACATCCCTGCATTTATTGCCAAAACCAAAACCGAAATCAATTTAAGGACAAGGTTGAACTTTGGAAAATATGCACTTCACAGTTATGTAGACGATAATTACGAGAGAAAGAGTGAGTCCTTATTGATCCCTATAGCTGACTTATGATGGTCTAGTTTAGTGAGACTGCTGTTACTTCTCACATTTGCATCTCTCAATCCACAATATCAAAACCCTAGAGCAATTTCGTTTGTCTCTGTAATCGCAATGTTCCTCTTTCCATCCCCTCGTTTCCATACTTTCAGTTTCTTGAACAACCAAATATGAAAAATACTATAATAAGCAATGGAAGACAAGAAGTCCACCAATCTACAAACTTCCCCAATCCAATTATAATGATTGATTAACTACCTTACACTTTGAAGCAAACATTCCATAATGATGATGAAATATACTCCCTCCCTCCGGTCCAGTTATTTCTTTACTATTTTTAATTTTTGCGAAAGGGCATTTTAAGCAAAGGTAAACAAATAATCGACAGTCATCAATTCGATCACTTAAGCTGACAATTAAGCCCAAGTTCTCACCTTTCCTTCACTTCCCAGTTTCCCTTGAAGGCCTTGATGGTCTCTTCAAATAGCAATCCCCCTTAAGAACTCCATTTTGCTTAATTTAAAAATAATTCTTGATTTAATAATTCTTCTGCTAGGAGTACTTCAACTTATTTGATTAATTTGTTGTAGAATTACACAAATAAGATCATTGATTAATACTCTGATCTGATAATTAAACAATCAGTCAACAGAATTAAAACCACGTAAACAAAATCCCACACAAACCAAATTAACTAGTGTCATTAAGTCTCTAATTACTGACAATAATCAAGTAAAAATAATCACAAACTAACCCATTAGCCAGAAATTAATGGAAAATGAGCACCTGTGAATTTGCAGAGATGTAATACCTTGAATCACAGTCCACACAAACTACAAGGAGAGAGAAGATGCCACAAAATTATTGTTATTTTTGATTTTTAAAAGACAGTTAATTTGTCCCTAAGCACCTGCTAAATGCTAATAATGTCTCGAGACCATTTACGTGTGGTGTAGCCCAGCCCATGTATACAACTATACAACTTAGAAAGGTTTTACTAAATATAGTCGACCAATTACTTCGAATCGTTGACTTCTACACCTGTCAAACGATTCGGGTGGCGGGTTAAGGGTTCGGTCATTTTGGGTTCGGGTAAAATATGGATCAGGTTGATTCCGGGTTATACGGGTTATGGGTCAAAACGGGTATGATTAACGCCTTTTTTTCAAATGTTTATTTTTTCTAATTTTAATTATTAACCTATGTTGGATATATGCTTCAAAATAAGCTACCCACTTGTTTTTTCCTATCCCACATTGACCATGAAAAACAAGTTTTATGGGTTTATATATGACCCCTTACACTACTCTACTAGGTGAGTGTGTGGTAAGTATCTAACCAACCACACGCGCGCGCACGCCACGGCACGGCCGGCTCGGGCTCGGGCTTTGGGCTTTGGTAGAGCACCTGCGGTGCGGTCTTGCCCACCTTTTATTTCTTTTTCCAGCTGAAATAAAATCAATAGCTTCCTTGTGTCAGTGTTTAGCTTTGCAGTAGGGTTGCTTGTGTCAGTGTGTTTGTGTGCTGCAGTACCCAAATCAGACCTGCAAAGATTCCTTGTGTGCTGCAGGAAATATTCCTGACGAAGCTTGCTGCAGTACACTTCTCTTTTGCAGGAAATATTCCTGACGAACTACATGCATGCCCAGCCCCATTTGCCTATATATACCACCCTTATTCAGTTTTTGAAACACAACAAAATCAGTCTTACTTCTCCTTCCTTCTCACTCAAAATCTGTCTTACAAAAATGTCTTCTATAACTTAATTAAAAGAGTCATGACAACGTTTATGGTGGTTCTCATCTGCTCTCTTCCCTACACGAAGTTTGCAGCCGTTGTGTAATCCTGGGGGTCGAGTGCCACTGAGACCGTGTGTAGTAGACGGGGCATAAACGACTTTAGGACAGTGATCTAAAGTCACGCCACAACAATCAGATAAGATTATTCCTTTTCTTCCACTGTTTTTATACTACCGCCATAACAATCTAAAGTCGTTTATCAATCTTTTTTTATTATGGCTTCCGGTAGTGAAAGTTACGATGCTATACCCATCTCTACCTCCATTCTGTCGAACCCCATTATTCCAGATATGTCTAAACTTGCCCCTTTTGACGGAAAAAATTATAAAATGTGGGCAGATAAAATGGACTTCTTTCTCGGTCAAATTCGTGTAGACTACACCCTCACAAATACTTATGCTCCTCCTAATAGTGGTAGGGACTTTGCATGCGATAACAAAACTTGTAGAGGAATGCTACTTCATTACATGAACCCCTCCCTTTATATGATTTATGCAAAACTGTCTAACGCTAAAGATATTTGGGATGCTCTCAAAATCAAATATGGTAGTGATGATTATGGGTCTAAAAAATATGCTTGTAGTAGGTGGCTTGCTTTTAAAATGTCTGACCAAAAACCCGTCTTAGACCAAGTTCACGACTATGAAAATTTATGTTCTGAAATTTCTGCTGAAGGTATGAAAATCTGTGAAATGTTTCAAGCTAATTGTCTTCTTGATAAATTACCCCCGTCTTGGCAGAATTTTGTTCACAATATGAAACACAAACAAAAAGAATTTACTCTTTTAGAACTCGTGTCTCACATAAAAGTTGAAGAACAAAACAGGTTTCAGACCAAAGGAAAACAAGTTGATCATTCGTCCTCCACTGCTAACTTGGTTGAGTCTAAGAAAAATTTTCAAAAAGGACCAAAACATTTTTCAAAGGGATCAAATCAGACAAATCAAAATTTTGGACCTAAGAAAACAGAAAATTTCAAAGGAAAAAGGGAGTATAAAAGGGAGTTCAAAGGCGAGTGTTTCACATGTGGTAAAACTGGTCATGTGTCTAAATTCTGTCCAGATGGTCATAATGTTAAGTATAAGCGTAACAAGTCTCAAGCCCACCTAGTCGAGTCAGATGATATTATAGCTGCTGTTGTGTCGGAAGTTAATTTGGTAAGTAATATTTCCGAATGGGTGTTGGATACGGGTGCAACGAGGCACATATGCACTTCTAAAGAAATGTTCAAAGAGTACTCGGAGGTACCCGGAGGTGAATGTGTATTCATGGGTAACTCTAGCACAGTCAGAGTTGAAGGGAAGGGAAAAATCCTTCTCAAGTTGACATCCGGGAAAACTCTTGAACTGAACAATGTGTTGCATGTACCCGACATCCGGAGAAATCTCATATCCGGCTCACTCCTTAACAAGGCTGGTGTTAAGTTGACTTTTGAATCTGATAAGCTTGTTCTCACGAAAAATGGGAACTTTGTTGGGAAAGGATTTTGTAATGCTGGTTTGTTTGTACTTGATGTTGAGACTATCAATAAGAATATTTCTGCTTCTGTTTATATTGCTGAGTCTGTTTCTTTATGGCATGCTAGATTAGGACATGTGAATGTGGCGTCTATTAAAAGACTAAAACAACAAAATTTGATTCCTAGTTTTAGTAACTCATGTTTTGATAAATGTGAGATATGTGTTGAGGCAAAACATGCCAAAGCGTCATTTAATAAATGTGTAGAACGATCTACAAGTCTTCTAGAGTTAATTCATTCTGACCTAGGTGATTTTAGAAATTCTATGAGTAGAGGAGGCAAACATTACTATATCACTTTTGTTGATGACTTCTCTAGATATACACGTGTCTACTTGTTGAGTACAAAAGACGAAGCTGAAGAAAAATTTATGATCTTTAAAACTGAGGTTGAAAATCAATTAGATCTAAAAATCAAACGGGTCAGATCAGATAGAGGTGGAGAATATGACGGTAAACCACTAAAGAATTTTTGTGAGTCACATGGTATTATTCACGAGTTCACCGCACCTTATGCTCCACAACAAAATGGAATAGCCGAACGGAAAAACCGGTCACTTAAAAATATGATGAATGCAATGCTTTTAAGTTCTGGTATGCCTGTTAATATGTGGGGAGAAGCCATTTTGTATGCTTGTCACATTTTAAATCGTGTTCCTCATAAGAAAACCGGTAAAACCCCTTATGAATTATGGAAAGGTTACCCTCCAAACCTTAACTATCTCAGAGTGTGGGGGTGTTTGGCTAAAATTGGTCTACCTGAATTTCAAAGAAATAAAATTGGACCTAAAACTGTGGATGCTATCTTTATTGGTCACGCTGCAAACAGTGCTGCATATCGTTTAATAATTAAAGAGTCATCAGGTTTTGGACCCATTAAAGAGTCAAGAGATGTTGAATTTTTTGAGCATATTTTTCCTATGAAAACGGTAAACTCTTGCTTGCCTATTGCATCTACTTCTTCATCTCATGAGCATGCATCTACCAATGAAATTGTAGAACCTAGAAGAGGTAAACGTGTCAGAACCAAAACTAGTTTTGGATCAGATTTTGTCACATCTTTGCTAACTGAAAACATGTGTCTAAATGAACATGAGATTAATGTTTTCGTACTTGAAGAGGACCCTAGAACATATAAAGAGGCCATGCAATCGGTCGATTCTTCCTTCTGGCTTGAGGCTATCAATAGCGAAATTGATTCGATAATGAGTAATAATACATGGGTCTTGACTGAGCTTCCTAGGGGTTGTAAAGCCTTAGGTAACAAATGGGTATTTAAAAAGAAACTTAAGCCAGATGGGTCCGTTGATAAATTCAAGGCTAGGTTGGTTGTTTGTGGGAACCGTCAAACCAAGGGTTTAGATTTCTTTGACACCTACTCACCTGTGACTAAGGTAACCACAATTAGAGCATTGGTAGCACTTGCATCCATTCATAATCTTGTCATACATCAAATGGATGTTAAAACTGCATTCTTAAATGGTGATTTGCATGAGGAAATTTATATGAGACAACCCGAGGGGTGCGTAATTCCCGGTCAAGAAGATAAGGTATGCAAATTGATTAGGTCATTGTATGGTCTAAAACAAGCACCAAAACAGTGGTATGACAAGTTTGACAAAACGATAACATCAAATGGTTTTGTGGTTAATGATTCTGATTCATGTGTGTATGCTAGACATGATGAAAATGGTTGTGTGATAATTTGCTTGTATGTGGATGACATGCTTATCTTTGGCACCAACATGTATGTCATAAATGAAACAAAAGACTTCTTGAGCTCACGTTTTGATATGAAAGATATGGGTGAGGCTGATGTTATTCTTGGCATTAAAATCAGTAGAACTGAATCAGGATTGTGTTTGAGTCAATCTCATTATGTTGAGAAAATTCTGAGAAAGTTTAATCAATATGATTGTAAACCACTTCACACTCCTTATGATTCTAGTATTCACCTAACGAAGAATAATGGTAATAGTGTGTCTCAAGAAGAATATGCTAAAGTGATTGGTAGTGTCATGTTTTTAATGAATTGCACTAGACCTGACATTGCCTACACCGTTAGTAGGCTTAGTAGATATACTCATAATCCTAGTAGAGATCATTGGAATGCTTTGATTAGACTTTTGAGATACCTAAGAGGCACCATGGATTGGGGCCTACACTTTGACAAAACACCTTGTGTTCTGGAAGGTTTCTGTGATGCTAATTGGGTATCTGGTAATGATGAGATTCACTCTACTAGTGGTTATGTGTTTACTCTTGCTAGTGGTGCTATTTCTTGGAAGTCGACTAAACAAACTTGTCTTGCTAAATCTACTATGGAATCTGAGTTCATTTCTTTAGCTTTGGCAGGAGAAGAAGCTGAATGGCTAAGAGGGCTACTAGCAGATATTCCTTTGTGGGGGAAGCCGACTCCATCAGTTTCCATGCACTGTGATTCGCAAGCTGCAATCGGGGTAGCAAATAATCAAGCGTATAACGGCAAAAAGAGACACATTCGCTTAAGACATGGAATTGTGAGAAATCTGATCAGAGATAATGTGATATCACTCGAGTATGTAAGATCTGAGAGGAATATTGCCGATCCTCTTACTAAAGGCCTCTGCAGAAAATTAGTGCTGGAGTCAGCACTGGGAATGGGTTTAAAGCCTGTAAAGAAGTGACTTGTGATGGATACCCGTCTTAATTGTTTAAGTTCAACTGGTCAAACGAAATCACAAGGAACTTAGATTGTTAAATACTACTTCCATTCCCATTGTTGTGTTAAATGTAGTATTATGTATGTGTTTTTACTGTCATTTTGTAAGGATGAGCATTTGCTCTTAATGAGTTTATAGTCCAAAAGGATGGTTTGTGACAGTCAAACTTGATGAACTCACCTATGTGAATGTGGGGGGTGCCTTGCCCTACCCCCAAGAGATTCTTGTGGCTTGGAATCTTTAGAGGCATTCATGAAATACCAGGAAATACTTTGAGAGGGCACTTGGTAAATCCAAGTAAAAGATATTTACAAAAGTTTTTATTCATGATGAGTTCATGAATGTCGCGAGTTCTCACCCTAATTTGAGAATCGGTAAGTGCGCACTTGATCTCAAACCAACTCCATTTAAAGGTTAAAGGCTTTAATCCACCCAGAATGGCGGTTGAGACCAAATGTAAGTCACTAAACACTGGTTAAAGTCCACAAGACACCAGCGTTTTAACTCCGAGTCTCCGTTGCCATAGTCTTCTTTCTTTTTGAGTCTTCTTTTGAATCATGTGGGGGATTGTTGGATATATGCTTCAAAATAAGCTACCCACTTGTATTTTCCTATCCCACATTGACCATGAAAAACAAGTTTTATGGGTTTATATATGACCCCTTACACTACTCTACTAGGTGAGTGTGTGGTAAGTATCTAACCAACCACACACGCGCGCACGCCACGCCACGCCACGCCGGCTCGGGCTCGGGCTTGGGCTTTGGGCTTTGGGCTTTGGTAGAGCACCTGCGGTGCGGGCTTGCCCACCTTTTATTTCTTTTTCCAACTGAAACAAAATCAATTGCTTGTGTCAGTGTTAGCTTGTTTAGACTCAGCAGTATCCAAATCAGACCTGCAAAGATTCCTTGTGTGCTGCAGTACACTTCTCTTTTGCAGGAAATATTCCTGACGAAGTTCATGCATGCCCAGCCCCATTTGCCTATATATACCACCCTTATTCAGTTTTTGAAAACACAACAAAAATCAGTCTTTCTCCTCCTTCTCAACCAATAATCTGCTCTTACAAAATGTCTTCTATAACTTAATTAAAAGAGTCATGGCAACGTTTATGGTGGTTCTCATCTGCTCTCTTCCCTACACGAAGTTTGCAGCCGTTGTGTAATCCTGGGGGTCGAGTGCCACTGAGACCGTGTGTAGTAGACGGGGCATAAACGACTTTAGGACAGTGATCTAAAGTCACGCCACAACAATCAGATAAGATTATTCCTTTTCTTTCCAATGTTTTTTTTAATACTACCGCCATCATAACCTAGCTCTAGTTCTTGTCGTACATTCCGTTAGAAATTTGCCAGTTACTTTTTATTAGTTAGTATCATATCTTTGGTGGAATCTGCTTGTACTATGCGCATATTGCGCTATCGTAACAAGTACTAGTGACATGTTGCCCTAAAGTTATTGGTACCATCATACAATTCAGGCATGCTATGCTGATGAAAGTGACACTTTACCCGTTTGATTGCAAATAAACTATCCCATTTTTGCTAATTATCCATCTAATTGGGCATTTTCCGTACCAAGAAATGGTCACATTTCGCGTAAGCATTATGTATTCAAGTATCTTATTTCCTTTAATCATCGCGGGAGCCTCTTTAAAGGTATTGCGTAAATTTCATCATTGTAGTATCAAATTTCCCTAGTTGGGAAACATAATTCTGGAATCTAGGCTTTATTTCATCTATGCTTTCTTTGTGTAGAAATAATAGACATACTAGGTAGCCTATGATCAAATCTAGGTTTGCATTATTCATCAAAGTTATCAAGTAAACGTGCAATGGAATGTTACACAAGCCTATGTAGGCTAATAAGATGGGAAAAGACCGGTAAGCGAGTACCTAAACTAACCCCCTTACACTTCCGGTCACCCGGTCACCATAGGCAAGAGTCTTTAAGACGTCATTGTTTTTGTTGCTGTTGCTGCGATGTTCTACAATTCTACTATTTTATTGGTTTTATCAAAATCTAGTACTCTTATATTCGATTTACCTT
This sequence comes from Heliosperma pusillum, assembly GCA_022085475.1. Lineage (NCBI taxonomy): Eukaryota > Viridiplantae > Streptophyta > Magnoliopsida > Caryophyllales > Caryophyllaceae > Heliosperma > Heliosperma pusillum. The sequence continues at coordinate 83,516 of JAIUZE010070139.1, forward strand.
TTAATTTTATATACTAATTGGAATATGCCTTGAATCGGTTTAGTCCTCAAGATTAGTAAAATACTCTTCTTCCCCGCACGAGAACCTAGTTAACAGAGCTTTATTGAACCGCCTTAAATATGTGTTTTGTTTGTGTTCCTTATTTATCATAAGGCCCACACACTCAACTTTGAGATTTTACCAACATAAATGGTCCATCCACTAAATAAGCAATAATCATCAATTAATTGCATTACTAATGCAATGTAGTAAGTATATAGTTATATCACCATCAAATGCCTTTGGTGTAGCAATGCAAATGAGCTGATAAGTGGCCAAACACGGCAGTGTTCCCTCTATTAAGTTGTGAGTAATGCCGTGTAGAACTACACATGTCATCAATAGCTGATGGTTCTTTTTCATTTCCCCAGAAGTCGAAAACTAATTACTGATTCAAGTAGCGATCGATCAATTAAGTTTGGGATGATATTTGTATGGTAGATCGTCCATATTAAGTTCTTCGGATTAAAAGGAGGTAAATGTCGTAAGCACAAAAACTTGTATGAGACCATCTTAACGTAAGACCAACCGTTACTTGAGTTGGTCACATGCGAGTTCGTCTCTTATAGGGTTGTACGTGCTGCACTAGGCCCTCTTCTTTTCGGCTTAATATCAGCTCTCATTCAGCTTAACTTATTTTAGCTCTATTCATCTCAGCAAATTTCAATTCAGTTTAGCTTCATTCAGCTCACTTTAGCCAACTTCAACTCACATCAGCTTAATGCAGTTCAACTCAGCTCCGGTCCGTCCAAAAGAATAGGACCTTAGTGGTCGAGTTTATTTTGTAGTCATTCTAGTTATGATATCAACAACTAATGCTACCACTAAGAGGAAACATACATATTAACCGCAGTATTTTGATTCCGATTACATCAAATAAACGATAATCAATCGAGTAATTATTTCATTTCGTTGCCTAGGGGAATAGCTAGGGGTAATATCTACCTATGAGTTTGCTGAGGCCACTATTGAAGTGGGTAATGCACTCAAACCTGATAATCATTACTCGCTCTGTTACAATCATTTGTTTGCCCAATCAATGGTTCTTGTACCTTCACCGGTATATCAATTAAAGGTCAATAAATGATTAAGACGAAAGGAGTACATCAAACCCGTATATAAACAACATGTTCTAGGTGATATGCAATCTAACCCCAAGAAGTTTGGATGAAATATGGCAAAAAATGTGCTTCTTGCTCTTCTACACACATTAATGATTCTGATATTTGCTGCATGGCTTACACTTTGGTTTCTCAAACCTACAGATGTCTGGGCAAAGAAATGGAAAAAAGTTGAAAATATGCAGACCATTTTTAATTATAATGGTATTATTACATTCACCTAACTGAAACTGTCAGTACTTATTTCATGTACTTGGAGTGTTATTGCTCGAAACTAATGCCGGGTATCTGGTGTTTGATTTGCAGGATTTGATTTTCTGGTGTATACTATCCCCTTTATGTTACTGGCTATTGTGGGATGTTTTTACTTGTATTTGAAGCCAAGGAGGTCAACCAGAAGGTGTCTTTTCCTCTTTTCAAGTCTCGATGTCTACTATACTACGTGTATAGATTACCCCGGCTGCTAATTTTATGATCCTACTATGCTTATTGTACAGACTGATCGATTTTATTCTCTACTGTACGTATATTACTTCGAACATATGGTAGGTTTTTGCTGTTTTAACGCGAAATAAACATTAATAATCGTCTATGGTCTGTGTTTTTCAACGCAGAAGATCGAGAAGACATGCAACAGCTCTATCAAATCCACTTATAGTCAGAACTCCTCTGGGTGTGTTAACTGGCATGGATATTATAGCAATGTTTGTAGTTCTATCTCTTCTGGTTTGGACATTCTATACTCGACTCTCCCAGGATTTCAAGAAGATGATACCCTCCAAACCCGTGAAATTGGATGTTGTGTGAGTCTACTGCCAATTACTCTCTTTTATTTCTGATTATTATCGGTGTGATGGGTTTCAATTTTCAAACCCATGTCATGAGTATCACCACTCGATGACTTCATCTGCTAAGCTAACTGATATCTGCATGTACTCGAATTCTATACAGTTATTATTGCATGACTGATGTCCTGATATTTCAGATGGCAGTATAAGTTCTTCAAGATATGTAATAGGATCGGCCTCTTGACGAAAATTTGCCTTGCTCTTCTTCTGTTGCCTATCCTAAGAGGATTATCCATACTTAGATTGGTTGGGATCCAGTTTGAAGCTTCTGTCAGGTATCATATTTGGCTTGGAACAATGTTGGTATTTTTCGCCGCTTTGCATGGGGGAGGCACTCTTTTCATTTGGGGCATCAACCACAAGATTCAAGATCAGGTTCACACATTATTTAGTCTTTAAGATTCCTATTTTCCAGTTTCCGTTTAAGGGGGGTGTGGAAATAGCCTCCTTGTTATCGTAGTGAGCAGCTGCATATGTCTCAGTAATAGACCCGGCAAAATTGAGCCAACCCGAATTGATTTGATATGAGCTCAAAATCAATCACCCGGAGTAGATTTGCATATGTCTGTCTAACTTAGTTGGTAAAGTCGTGAGAGGTGGTGCTCATGACCTGGTTTCAAATCCTGTCAGCAGTAAAATCGCCCTTGTGACTCCTTTACACCCAAAAAAAAAAAGATCTTTCCATTTACACCTTCTTAAGACTAAGATCATATCAGTTTCATGTGACATTAATTTGTCGCTACAATATGATTGCAGATATGGAATTGGCAAAAAGACGGTCGAATCTATTTAGCAGGGGTGATTGCTCTGGTGACAGCACTGGTTATATGGATTTCATCACTTCCTGTGGTTAGGAGGAGAAACTTTAATGTGTTCTTTTATACTCACCATTTGTATATAGTCTTTATAGCATTCTTCTTGTTACATGCTGGAGACAAGCACTTCTACATGGTACTTCCCGGAGTTCTCCTCTACGGCCTAGACAAGTTGCTCAGAGTAATCTGTTCAAAGCCGGAAACTCAAATTGTTTCAGTTAGAATCTTCCCCAGCAAGACTATAGAGCTCACCTTTCCGAAAGATCCAGGTTAGAGATGAAAATCAGACTACGTCATCAAACCTTAGACTTACGGCTACTTCAGGAATTGCATTGAATAACGGCTACTTCACAGTTTCTGTCATCATTTAGAACCAAAGAATGATAAACAATGAAGTTAAAATTTGTTTTTTTTTTTATTGTGTGCAGGGTTGAATTATACGCCTACGAGCATAGTATTCATTAATATACCGAAGATTTCCAAATTTGATTGGCATCCCTTCAGCATTTCTTCGAGTTCCATTGTCAGTGATCAGACAGTATCAGTTATGATCAAATGTAAAGGATCCTGGACAAATTCTTTGTACAACATGGTAAGTAGTGAGCTCGAGTCACATGGCCAGACCAGACACATCAGTATTGCAGTCGAAGGGCCTTATGGACCAGCTTCCTTAGATTTTATGAGGTCCGTATCTAATTATAAGATAATATAAAACGGTCTTACACAATATTTAGCATAAAGCAACAGCTTTATATTTTTCATGCAGGTATGACAATATATTACTAGTCGCGGGAGGAATTGGAATAACTCCGATGCTGAGCATATTGCAGGAAATAGCATCTACCGAAAGTAGACTAAGAATTAAATCCCCTACACAAATACAACTCATATATGTTACAAAGAAGTCCCAAGACATTTCTTTGTTGAGTCCGATTTCTAACTTAGTCGTTAACCAATCCTCGGATTCCTACCGTCTCAAGGTTAAGGTCTTTGTGACCCAAGAAGAAAAGGGCAGTTCAAGTGTAAGAGAGTTGCTGAATGAGTTTTCGACAGAGAGAAATATTCTGTATGACGCGAAGAGGTCAAATTATATCTTAGGACCCGTAAATCTACTGTGGATGGCTGCCTTTATTGGCATCTCATCTGTTATGTTCCTTCTTTCCCTTTGTTTTTTTAACCATTTTTTCTTGACATCAAAGAAGAAATCATCCAAGATGAGTACTCCCTCAACAGTAACCGATCTCTTTCTCTTGTGCTCGTTTATGATCGCTCTTAGTTGTAGCGCATTGGTAGCAGTTGGGTTGAGATGGAGAGACTCGACAAAAGAGCAGATTATATCAACTCATAACAAAGAAGAAAAAGTTTTGAGATTAAACTCCGCGAATGATGTAACAAGTCTTGAAGAGCATGAAATCTATTATGGAGAAAGGCCTATTTTCATAGGTAAAACTCATTTTCTCGTCTTGGACTGAACCCTGTAAAGGCGGGTTTTGTCAATTGTTAATTTGTTATGCAGATTAGTTCCTGTGTGATTTCAAATTAGTCATTTCACGTATTTGATTGGCTCACTTTCTAAATATAGTCACTTTGTGTCAGATCCAACAAAGTATCATTTAACATTTAGAAAACGTGATTTTTTCCTATAAAAGTTCTTTTTTTTTCAAGTTTTTGAACATTTTAAGAAGTTTGATTCATTATACTTGTGAAGCTTATGACTATATTTTGGGACATTATCCAACAGAATTAGTGGCTGACACTGCAAGGGATTTTGGGGGATCGAATGTTGGTGTCGTCGTCTGTGGACCTGAATCAATGAAGGAGTCAGTAGCATTAGCTTGCCAACAAAAAAATCAAGCACTCAAGTCAATGGCGAAGAATCAGCAACCGACGTTTAATTTCCACTGCCTCAACTTCACTCTTTAGTTTCAGACACTATGAAGTTAAGAACTGTTGGAATAATGCCTTGAATCGGTTTAGTTGCCACTTCGAGTGACAATGCGGGGGTCTCGCATTGTAGCACAATACAGCTGTGTATCCGACAAAGAGACTAGCATTGTAGCACAATAAGCACATCTGTCATGTTTTATCCCAATATAATTTCTTATTGTACCTCGTTTCTTGCTGTAGATGGTACACTGTACTAGTGTCTGGTGATGTCTGGTGTACGCCTGTACGACGACATAAAGTTATGACTCCCTTTTATAGAAGCTTCAGTATAATACGGAGTATGATAAAGATAATTTAGTCTATTTTTGTTTAATAATCTCGACGAATGAATTGCTTAGATAATGGGTATATTTGGCCAAATGCATAACTAAATCAATAAGGGACGAACGTATATATACACCTAACATATCCTATGATTACAATAATATTTTTTAAAATATCTACGATACTAACAAGAGTTACATATTCTCATAATCACATATTGACTTAGTCAAAGTCTTCTCTTGTCGTCCCTAACATTTCCACTCACATCACAAGTCTATATAACATGTAATTTAGGTTTGTTTGTTTGTTTGTTTGCTACGCCGTAGTTAGTACTCCGAAAGTATTAATTAGTATGGACCATTTGTGGGAGCTCTTGGGTCGGGCTGATGTGACTGATGTTATTATAACTTGTAATTATTCAATCGATAATAATGACATTAACTCGTCGTATACACTGTATCAAGGACTGTGTGTTATAAGGTAAACAATATACTGTAAACAAACATTACCACGGATTCTTCATCGCAATGGGAAACAGAGTAATAACTTGTCTACTTTATTTACATAGTTATCTTTCGGTGTGTTCACTTCGATCCAGTGTTTTGAATTTATAACTCATACTAGTTTTAAACATGTGCAAAAAAGGCACAGGTTGTTTTCATATAATAATATTCGACGTAAAAATAAGATCAACCTGAATATAGGCAGATGATGACACTCGTGTTGTTTGTCGTCTTATTTTTCAACTAATATGTAAGATATGGGCATTAGATAATATAAATCCGTGTTTCGTATTAAATATTTATTTTTATCTCTATATATGATTTTTCATTTATATTTGTAACATTTTTTATCTATATAAAAAATACTGTATGATTTTTCGTTTATATAAATTTTGTAGGATTTTAGGGAATTTTTTGTTCTTGTGAGCCTCTTCTAAAATACTTTGCTTTTATACTATGTAGATGTAGATGGATTCGTCTCACAACGTGAGACCGCCTTATTCTAAAATCTGTGAATATTAAAAAAAAATTGGACTGTGTATAATTTTTTCTATATTACTTTCTCCGTTACATTTGATTGTATACGTTTGCTTTTTGGTCACTATTCACAGGTGAGAAGAATCTTTAGTACAACTTCTAATACATAACATAAAAGATAATCATGTGAGATCTTGTTTCAATTATCTTACCGAGTACAATATTAATATCAAATTTTATAATTTTTAGTAATATATAACTAAAGATATAAACAAAACAAAATGAGCATTGACATACGTGATAAAGCAAACGTATACAACCAAATGGAATGGAGGAAGTATATGATATGTAAATTTTTGTAGTTGATTATATCATTTGTATGTAAATTTGTATGTAAATATGTATGTAAATAAGCCTAAGAAATGCATCTTTGAAAGAGAAGAAAAAAAATGATGAATGTGACTGGAAATTCATGAAAAAAATTGAGGTGGGTCCCTACGTAAAAAGTTATGAGAACCAATCACAACACTTTAAATGTTTCTCCTTTTATATAAAGGAGATTTCTTTTTCAATTCATCTTTCGTATTTCTTGTTAATTCATGTAATGGGTAGCTCAATTTAGTATCAAAATGCAAATATTCTATAAAAAAAGTAGTTTGAAAATTAGGTGTTACCGTTTATGAAATTGGGGGTTTCATAGGATTCACTTCAAAATTGGGTTTTGCCTTACGGATTCAAGCTCAGAATGATTTGCTAACTAATACTCGTATTGATAGTGTTCAATTTCATTGATTTTGGTGAGCTCCTTTGTGTTCTTTCCCTACTCTCTGGTTATTTTTACACACGATTTATTATTATAAAATCATTTTACACGATACTTACATAAGTCATTACATTGTGTTTTCGGACACCCACAATACACAACTTAAAGATCATCGGTCATCACATATGTCTCTGGTTATTTTTACAAAAGTTGTTATAAAATCGTTTTACATGAGACCGACGTTGTGTTTTCGAAACCCCAAAGATCACAACTTAAGATTACGAGTCATCACTTAATAAAAATATCAACGTATATATACACCTAGCATGTCCTCTATAAATACAATAATATTACTTAAAATATCTACAATACTAACAAGAATATTACATATTCTATTAATAACATATTGACTAAGTCAAAGTCTTCTCTTGTCGTAGCTAACATTTTCACTCACATCACAAGTCTATATAACATGTAATTTAGGTTTGTTTGTTTGTTTGTTTGCTACGCCGTAGTTAGTACTCCGAAAGTATTAATTAGTATGGACCATTTGCGGAGCTCTTGGGTCGGGCTGATGTAACTGATGTTGTTATAACATGTAATTATTCAATCGATAATAATGACATTAACTCGTATACACTGTATCAAGGATTGTGTGTTATAAGGTAAACAATATACTGTAAACAAACATTACCACGAATTATTCATAGCAATGGGAAACAGTGTAATAACTTGTCTACTTTATTTACATAGTTATCTTTTTCAGTACACGACTGTGTAGCTGCAAGGGGAACTGATACAATATTGGTGTTGTCGGGATTAACCGCTCATTTTGATTATTAGAATAGTAGTCAGGAATGCTTATTTTGTCTTAAAAAGAGTTGTTTAGCAAGGGAAACTAATACAATACTGGTGTTTACGGACGTTGAGATAGTTGAGAGGGAATTTGTGTTGTTCTCATTAGCAAATGCATAGGCTATTTATACGAGATCATATTAGACTAATACAGTGAATCTACTCAGGCAAATACAATGAATGACATAGTAATCATCATTTCTCGTAAATAGACCAAAGACTATATTGTAATCATCCTTGTAGACCGTATAGTCTCAACAACGGACTTTCCTCTTTCCTCTTTCCTCTTTCCTCTTTCCGTGTACAAAGGATCTTAGGTGCATTAATTGTCAGTAAGCAAACCTTGTTCTGTCGTGTGTACGATATTTTCTTACATCGTGATGATAAATGATCATTAATTCTTTCAGATTTCTTGTTGATAGGATGAAATAGTACATCAGTAGAGGAAATAAATTTCAGCCTGGACACTCTTTCCTTTAGGGGTGTTCACTTCGATCCATTGTTTTGAATTTATAACTCATATTTCTTGTTAAGATTTAGTGAATGATATTGTTGTTTTGTAATTGCTTTTTTTCCATCTCATTTCATCGTAGAAGAGGGTATTTATACAATGAGACATGAACAACTTATGTCATATCAAGAGTCACTAATCAACACAATTCGATCATTGTATCTAATTACTAGAAATTATGTACCATAATTCCGTAATAACTCCTAATTTACTAGGAATTATGTACCATAATTCCCTAATAACTCTTAATATTTCTTTTTCAATTCATCTTTCATATTTCTTGTTAATTCTGTCATCATGTTTTGTATGCTATGTTGAGACGTTGGCAGGGAATAGTACGAAGTTATGGGACAATTCGGCATGGCAGCTTAATGAACCTTTGATGGCAACTGTAATCTTAGTCTTTCTAACTCTTTCGGAGGTGGTGAGATTTACTTCCCTGAATCGCAGGTGAAATTTTGACCGTAAATTTTTTCATTGCACCTAGTTTCTTTTAATA
>JAIUZE010070140.1:0-35134 GCA_022085475.1 Heliosperma pusillum
CTACCGTTGGTGGAGTTTTCTTACAACAACAGTTATCATGCATCGATCAAGATGGCTCCTTATGAAGCTCTTTATGGAAGAAAATGTCGGAGTCCTATATGTTGGAATCAGTTGAGTGATGTTCGTGACTTAGGCCCCGATGTTCTTGTTGAAACTATTGATAATGTGAAGGTCATTCGTGATAGAATGAAAGCCGCTCAAGACCGTCAAAAGTCTTATGCCGATATCCGAAGAAGGCCTTTAGAATTTGAGGTTGGTGATAAAGTATTCTTGAAGGGTGTTAAACGGTTTGGTGTTAAGGGTAAATTGAGCCCGAAATACATTGGACCCTTTGATATTGTGAAAAGGATTGGTGCCGTTGCTTATAGGTTTGATTTGCCGCCGAATTTGGCTAAGGTTCATGATGTTTTCCATGTTTCTCAATTGAGAAAGTATGTTAGTGATCCAAGCCATGTCTTTCAAGTTGAATTGCTCGAGCTTGAACCGAATTTATCTTTTGAAGAGAAGCCGATCCGTATCCTAGATCGTAAGGATAGGAAGTTGAGAAGTAAAGTAGTTCCTTTGGTGAAAATCTTGTGGAGAAGTGCTAATGTCGAAGAAGAGACTTGGGAAACTGAAGCTTCTATGCGTAGTAAATATCCGAGTCTTTTCGAGTAAGGTATATTTTCTTCCCTCAAGTTTCGAGGGCGAAACTTTTTAAAAGGTGGGTGATTGTAACACCCGGAAATGTACCCTATTTTTATAATGAAAATATTTTACGGATACTTTTCAGTGAATTTAAGTTTTAATTTAGAATTTATTATTCCGAGTCGAATTTAGAATTTCCGAGTTCGTATTTGGAATTTCCGCGAGATTCCATGAGAATCCCGTCTTAAGGCGAGTTTGACTTTTGGTTGACTTTTTCCTTACTTATACTCATACTCCTTAACCTATTTTTCCTACACAAACACAAAATCATTCCTTCCTCTTTAAGAAAACTCAAACCTTGCCTCCTTAGCTTTTTCCGATCTTTGATTCATCGTAGTTCATTCATTACTCGATAGAATTCACGTAAGTTCGTCTTATTCTTCTCCCCTTGCCTTCCTCTATCCGTATTGATAATAAAATTATCGTCTTTCTCGCTTTTCAATCTTTCCGTCTTTCTCAAGATGAATTTCATTCATCTTTTATGATCTATATGTAGGTGGTGACCTCCAAGATCCCGACAAAGACTATTACCTTATTGAAGAGGAGCTTGACGATAGTAGAGACGCTTAAAGGTAACGGTGAAGGGTTACTCGATATCATTTACGTGTTTTATGTGATTTCTAGGATAGAAACCATGTTTAGATTATAGTTAGTAAGCTTATGACTTGTGTTATTGTTGATGGATGTTGTTTATTGAATATTTACATGAGTATTGATGAATTAGAATGATAGTCGATAATTATCAAAAGTCGATTTTGATGAAACAAGGCATTTTCGTGTACTGCTGACCTCAGCCGGTCGACCGGCAGCCGGTCAGACCACCGGCTGGGGCAGTGGCTGTATATTTTGGCATTTTTACGTGATTTTGGAATATGAGGTTGGGCTCAGCCGGTCGACCGGCAGCCGGTCAGACCACCGGCTGAGACACCCCCTTCCTTCCTTTGTTTTTCAAAAGACCCTTTGGTCCCAGCCGGTTGACCGGCAGCCGGTCAGCCTGACCGGCTGGGACACACTGAAGTTTGATGTTGGTTTTTGTATGAGGCATTGGCCTGAGCCGGTGGACCGGCAGCCGGTCAGCCTGACCGGCTGGCACCTGCTGGAGTTCTTTGTGATTCTTGTTTACGGTTTTCATTTATAATATTTCCGATGATTCATTTAACGTATAATTTTACGTAGTGTCTTATAATATTGATATTTTGGAAATATGATATTTCATTCGCTTGTATCACATGTTTTGTGACGGTTTTTGCTATGTCCCACTTTGAGTCGGTTTTTACAAATGATACGGTTTGAGCACTATTTTGTCTTGTGCTTTGTACTCTCATTCCCTTGGCTACCTTCCCGTTCGTAAGGCTGGAATGTCGGAACGGAGAGGTATCCTACTGCTTAATTGCATGTGTTAGTGGGCATACGACGACGTTGTTGGGAGTTGAACGCTATGCGTTGATCGACCCGGCCGTCAAATGTTGTGTACTGCGAGGTGGTGTTATTTGCATGTAGCGTACCGATGTATGAGGCTTGAGCTGTTTTCCCGTCTCTTTACGGAATTATCTACCGAAATTTTTTTTTTTTTGGGGGTACTGGCATTATATTGTAAAGACCGAGTCTGGTGCGAACGTCATCGCATGTCGAATCGGGAAACGTTTAGTCAGAGACCTGGCCAGGTTAGACTAGGACACGTAGTATTTATCGTCGTTGCTACCAGGAGGAAAATAGTCTACTAGGCGAAATGTAAGCTCGCCGTAAGAGTCGGGGAAATGTGATCCGGGGTGCCTTTTAATCATACTTGCCATGTACACGGTGCTAGTGCGTTTCATTTACCGTGAGAGATGTCGTCTTTGTGTCGTCGTTCTTGGAATGCGTGATTTCATGATATTATTCATGGTCATTGCATGATTGGACACCGTCAATGTCTTGGTTCGTGAATGGATGATAATATGTTGGATTTTGTGTAATCATCGCATGACTTGACTGGTTTATCTGTCGAGTCTCAATCTTATCAATCTTATACCGCTAACGGTGAGATGCAAGCCCTAGTGAGCGTATTCGTTTGCCTAAGAGTGTCTTCCTCGGGTCTTTGAATAACATGATGGATTCGAACTTGTACTTCATATGCTCTTATCATTATATATCGAATTGCCTATCTATCCTTATCGTATCTCACATGTATATCTATATGTATGCATGCTCTACTTTTGTATTTCCTTCTATGTACGTTTAATGTGATATGGCTGGGAGAACCCGAAGTTACTCCCCACTGATTGTGGCGTTCATGTTTTTCATGAATGAACAGGTTGCTTGCATGGATGGCTTTTTGCTTGACTATTTTGGGTTCGGGTGTGAGCTAGCGGGCGTTGTCCCTGGAAGTTTTCACCTCTAGACGTTATTAGCTAGTTTTGCTAAACACTTGTTCTTTGCTAACATTTTAAGAGACCCCGTCTCTTTGTTGTATTTCCGCTTTTAGTTTGTAATATTTTGACACTCCTCGTTTTATTTATTTTGCATGTATAAAAGTTTTTAAAATTACCTATTTCCGCTATATAATTCACATGCTTGTATGTTTTATATTTCCGCATTCGCGAGGGTTGTCACATGCTGCGTTAATGGATGCATGCTCCGTCGTGGGGCGCAACCTGCGTTTTTGTTGTCGTAGCTTCCTTCGCAAAATTCTCTTCTTGAATTTCGTTGACCAACCTTTTCGCTTGCCCCTTTCCTAATTTTGACTTCTAGATTGATTACTCTTTCCCTCCCGGGTATGACTTCCATTGACCCGAGTCTTGGGTTTGATCTGGACTTTTGTTGACTTTGTTTGACTTGTGGTTTTGACCTCTCAGTTGACCTTGACATGCTTTCTTGTTTCTTTCAAAGGTACCAAGTGACACGAAACCCCAAATACACACAAATAACAAATCACAAATACATTACGTGACCCAATTACAGAAAGTGACTCAAATTAACGGAATTGTAGAAAACACGAGACAAACTAAGTTAACATGAAACACATGCTAATGACCCTTATGTATTACAAAAATAGACTTAACAAACGTAAATAGACGCGACACATTTTAATGTTGTCAAATACCCCCACACTTGGATTTTTTCTTGTCCCGAGTAAAACTCGAGACTAGTCATGAAAAATAACGGTGCAAAACAGGGTGTGCGAGAGTAAAGGCCGCTCTTCCCTTACTTCACCTTTCATTTGTTTTCCTCCCTCAAAACAAACCACCAATTACAAAAATTAAAATAAAAGACTCAATTTTAGTGGTAAACTTTCCTCTCACGCCCCCTCCTTATACCATCCCTCATACAAAAAGATACGACACACCTCCAACTCCGACTCATCATCACACCTCCTTTCTTATATCCCCTCAAGAACGTAGTAAGGTCATCCTTGCCTTATCCCAAGGCACAAGTAGAATGACCTTCACCAAAACACCACTCCATCTCCTTTTATCATCCCCTTATCACCCTATCAAATACAAAGCATGGACTATTAAGTTGGCCCCGAACTACACAATTTTGCACTACCAAATAGTCCAACAAGAAAGAATTCCACCAATTTGACAAGACAAAATAAAAAAGTGAGCAAAAATAAATTAAAGCTATCCTAGCCGCCTTCCTAGACCCTCCTTATCGCTCCCTTCTTATTTCTCCAAAATTTCTCATCGCCGGAAATAGTATGCTCTATATTTTTGGTATTTTTGTTATTTTTTTCTTTTTCCATTTTCTTTAGTTGAAATTCCCTCATTTTGCGTAAAGTGTTCTTTCAATTTTTCACCAGAGCTTTCCTTACCTATCAATGGTGTCTCGAAACTCGATTTTTTATTTTGCCCCGGATGCCCTTTCTGGTTTTCATCCCGTCCTCCGCCACCCTCCCACTTTTGCCTAGGTGTCCACCCTTGTGGATTTTCACCTAACCGGGATTTCCATTTTTTTTCCTTTTTTTTTTTTCATGCATCAATAAAAGGGATAAAAATTGCACATGTACAAATCAAACCTCTCTCCAACAGTTAATTTCCACAATGTCCTCATTGAAATTGCCCTTATCTCTTCCCTTTGGACCATCTCGGCCTCATCTCTCAATCTCTCCCTCTCCTCGACCACATTGTGCCAATCAAACAAATACTCTAACATTCCACCAAGCCTTTGTTGCCAAGAGTGGGACTCCTCTACCCTCCCACTAACTGTCTTGTGGACCTCTTTTGTACGTTCTAGAAACATAGGATGCCATTTGATGTTGCCATGGCTCTATTGGGGTGCTAGCATAGGTCTCCACATCATACATTGGGGTATCGATGAAAAGGTTTAGGTTGTATTGTGATGGTTGTTGTTGCGGGTGTTGTTGTTGTTGTTGTTGTTGTTGTTGTTGTTGTTGTTGTTGTTGTTGTTGTTGTTGTTGTTGTTGTTGTTGTTGTTGTTGTTGTTGTTGTTGTTGTTGTTGATAAGAGCCCCTTTCAATGCTAAAGATCTCCACCTCCTCACTCTCTCTTTCACTCTCTTGTCCTCTCTCCCTTCCTTGATTCCCTTAGTTCCCTTGCCTTCTTTGTCTCCCTTGGTCCCCTGATTCATACTCGCTCACATCCAAATTCTCCTCCCGCGGTCAATTGAAGTCGGATGCTCTTTGCGCTCTAGGTAGAGGGGCAACCAAAGGAGGTGGCAACCGTAAGTAAGCCAACCCATTGGTCCCTATCCATAGTCCTCTCAATACAGAATCATCAAAATATTTTAACATCTTACTTTCCTCTAACCCGACTCAATCATACTTTGTGAGCCCTTTAAATTGATTCGCAATTTGCTCTTCAAAGATGTCTTCTTCATAATGCGTGACAAAGAATGTGATAAAGCCATCAAGGTGAATACTCCCACCCTTGGTCTCTGTCTTATGCTTTAAACACGCCCTCGTGAAGATTTCGGGCCAATCTGGAATACCTACTCCCATTCGGAGCATTGACCACAAAACACCCGGACTTTCTTCGGTACCTTGGTGGGCTCCCTTGCGGTATTAAAAACAGAGGCTAGGAACCGTGTGATGAGGCGTAGGACGAGATGGGCGATACTAGATAGTTTTTCATCCTTGATGCGGAATGAACCTTTGTGAGGTCGTACCACATCATATCCACTTCTCATTTTCTGGGCATGACTGGTTGGGGAGTTTTTGTGATTTTTAGGATTTGGCAAATTTTGGTCAATGTGGCGTTGTGCCACGTTTTGTGTATCCTTAAAAGGAAGGCTTTATCGGCTCCCTCAAGGACGTCTTACTCGGACAAGGTAGCGAGAAATTCATATGCAAAACTCCTATAGGTGTAATCCCAAGTGTCCTGGTCAAGGTAAGCTTATAATCCCACTCTCTAACATCTCAAAGGCCAAGTCGAACATTCCCAAGGCACGAAGGGTGGTAGGAAAAAAGAATTTTGTAGCTATGAGGGGTCAATTTCGTCAGGCGGTTAGTCTGTCCCAAAATTTTTGCGTGCTACGGTTATATTCTCATATCCCATAAACACTATCTCAACTTCGGGATCGGGCTCACTCATCGCCGCCCTCTTATTCTTTCCCTTCCCAAAGAGTCTTGAAACACGAAAGCCATACCTGCAATTTTGACAACTAACAACACAAACTAATACTCGAATAGAGTTTTGCACTCTTTTAGGCAATTTAACAAACACTTGGTGTGCACCAAGTTAAATACTACCCAATATCAAGTGTTTAATGAATTGTTTATGACTTACCAAGAAAATCTTTTACCATAAAATATTAACAACAACAAGAAGCAATCTAACAACCAAACATTTACTAGAAACAAGTTACATTTTCGTAAAAAATGAAGGTAACAATGAAAAAAGTGAGGTAAATGTTTATACCTCCCTGAGTCCACAAAAATGCTTCTTGATGTTCAACAATGATGATAAACCTGTCTTGTTCCCTTAAAAACGAATTAGGGCCCCTTAATCTTGAGTTTTGGGTAGAAAATTCCTAGGTTACAAATTGGGATTTTTCTGTAATTTGGCTTAATTGATGAGTTTTTAAGAGGGATTTTGGTGAGATTGATGATAAAGTAGTAGAATAGTATTGATTTGATGAAGTTTAATGAAGATTTGAGTGAATTTGAGTGAAAATTGAGGATTTGGGGGTTAATTAGGGTTTTTGCGATTTTTTATTGTGTTTAAAGAGATGGAAAAAAATCTAGGTATTTTTGCTTTAATGACTCGATATGAAGTTTTTTTGCTTCAATGATGCAGGCTGCGCTGTGTGGCATAACCTGCGTTTCCGCTGTGTTGTGATCTTTCGTTTTTCTACTTAGCCAATTTTTGGCCAAGTAGAAAAACACATTGAAACCAAATTTTTTCATTTCAAAAATTTCATGTACCTTAATATCGACTTTTCATTAAATTTTGCACATTTTACGCATGGCACGCATCTCGAGGCAACCCAAAACTATCAAAATCTCCATAAAACCGCTAGCAACTTCGAAAATTTGTTAATGCAAAACCTAACTAGACGAACCAATGATGAAAATGATAATTAGAATTGAGAAACAAGTGCAATATAAACAAAAATAAAGTATCTACACATTTTGCCGTTTAATTAGAGTCGATGGCTCGACTTGATGACTTGTAGGTGGATTACTTGTCATAGATGAGGTGTTCGAGTAAGACCTCCCCTTCTCCTTCCCGCTCACAACCTTTGAAATTGTGTTTGAGACGGTGACCGTTCAACTTGATAAACTTCTCCTTTTCCGAGCTTTCCACATCGATCGTTCCATGGTCATAAACCGTTCTAACGGTGTAAGGTCTAAACCTTCTTGAGCTTAGCTTTCCCGGAAATAACTTGAAACGATTTTGTAAAACAACAACCTCATCTCCAACCTTGAAAGTACGACGGTTTAGCATTCCGTCATGCCACTTCTTAGTCTTAGCCTTGTAGATGGATGAGTTCTCGTAAGCATCCTGACGAATTTCTTCAAGTTCTTGCAATTGAAGTTTTTGGTGCACTCCTCCCTTATCATAGCTTTGATTGAATGCTTTTATTGCCCTACAATCTTTGTACTCTACCTCCACCGGGAAGTGGCAAGCTTTTCCGTAGATAAGGCGGTAGGGGGACATGTCAATGGGACTCTTAAAAGCGGTCCTAGAACCCCACAAAGCGTCGGTTAGCCTTTTGCTAGATTCATTCTATCCGGGTTTACCGTTTTTTCAAGGATGCCTTTGATTTCCCGATTAGACAACTCGGTTTGGCCATTTGTTTGTGGATGATAGGCCATCGAGACTTTGTGTCTTACCACATATCTTTTGAGAAGACTTATGATGAGCTTTTTGCAAAGGTGCGTCCCTCTATCGCTTATAATGACTTTGGGAAAGCCAAAACGGGAGAAGATGTTTTCTTGGATGAAGCTTGTAATGGTCTTGGCGTCATCGGCTCGTGTGGGAATTGCCTCAACCCAATTGAATATATATTCCACCGCCAAGAGGATATACAAATACCCACAATAATTGGGGAATGGGTCCATGAAATCGATGCCCCAAACATCAAAGACTTTGAAATAAAGGAGGGTTTGTTGTGTCATTTTATTTCTTCTTGTCAAGTTGCCCACCATTTGACATCGGTCACAAGTTTTGACGAAGTGGTAGGCGTCTTTGAAGAGGCTAGGCCAAAAGAACCCACATCCAAGAATTTTCTACCTGTCCTTTGGGGGCCAAAATGCCCTCCACATGCGTAGTCATGGAAATGGTGAAGTATTGACGGGATCTCACTCTTGGGCACACATCTCCGTATGATTTGATCATGAAAAAACATCCACAAGTACGGGTCATCCCAAATGTAATACTTGGAGTTGGAATTGATCTTATTTCTTTGACTTGTAGAAAGGTGAGTTGGGAACCTTTTTGTCACCAAGGAATTGACAATGATAGCATACCGTGGCTCCTCACCTTGGAAATCATAAAGCAATAGAACCCACCTCAGCAAGCGCGACTTGGCATATAACGCCCTCATACACCAAGGTGCCTTAAAAGACCCCCTTAGCACATGAGAGTGCTACCATCTCGGTTGCCCGAGGTAGTTCATATCAATTCAAGTGATAAAGAAAACAATGATTTTAAATATCAAATACATGTTAACAAAACACACGGCATACCGTCTGACCAATAATCCAACGTGAACAAATGATAAACTAATAGAAACTAATCAATGTTTATGACTCCAAATACTAGGCGGAAGCTAAGACACGACGCAGTGATCCCATCCTCGATCCCAACAAAGCTCACCATTCTCCAATGGATGACAACAGTTTTAGAAAACATTAATGGGGTCAGTATTCGCATATACCGACCAACGTACAAGCTAAGCACATGGGAAAGATAAACCATAGCGCCACCGCGGCGGACATCTCAGTAGACTCAGGTTACCATCCCTGCTCTACAAACACAACCAATTGACCCTGGATCGCAGCCAGAGGTGTTGAAAGCCCCTCTCACCGCATTGGGAGAACCCTGAACATTAATGTGCACATTCCCCACGTCGTGGGGTAACTACAGGGGTGAACTCGGGGTGTGATCTGACTCCCAACGGAATCACCAAACCAGTAACCATAGTAACATCTCCAAACACCAACCCGAAGTCCATCAACATCATCATCAATCAGATATCAAGAATCATATATTCTCATAACATCAATTAGCAATACAAACACTGAGAAAGTGGCAATAGATCAGATCCGGCACGAGATGATTAAGGATGTTCTCGAGGAATTAGAGAGTTTTTTTATAGGAAACTAAGGTTTGCTTTAGAAACGTAACTGAGATTACATATCATAATTTCTCTAATACATCCTTAATCAACTGTGCGACTAATCCTCGAAACCCGTCGTACTCGGTCGAGTGCCTAACTCACTCTACCGAGTACCAAAGAACAGAACATTGATTCAGACGACAGACCAAGCTACTCAGTCGAGTGGACTCTACTCGGCAGAGTACCCAACCCTCACGGTCGAGAAAGCTTTACTCGGCCAAGTGCCAAGTACACAGAAATACGGACTATTACAGTCTTCCCTCCTTAAGAACGAATTTCGTCCTCGAATTTCACAACTCATACTCCTACCAACAACAACAAATAATATAAGACAACAACTACAAACAGTACAAGACACAAATCGTACACAACAAAGCCAACTCTATGACCTCTAACTAAACTCCCAACATCCCAAACCCAAGGACTCTACCAATCACATATCACCTCGAAACAAACCAACACCAAGTCTCCATCAACTACACTAAGACCAATAACCAATAATAAAACAAAAGTCTTACTAAAATAATACGACCTATTACATTCTTCCCACCTTAAAAATGAACTTCGTCCCCGAAGTTCACACCCTTACAAAAAAAATAAATCAAGCATTCAAGCTACATTAGCATCATCATATACTAAAGGTACCCTCAAAGACCGTCACAACCCGGTACAAAACCTAATCCAAAACTCCAACAATACATACCTTGGCCCTTACCACATAAAAATTCCTCCACAAGACATTCGAACTAATAAATACCAACACTTTTCCTTTAATGATACCAAAGAGTGGGGGGTGGGGGGGGGGGGGGGGAATTGAGTATAAATAAAGTATGCCTACTTTTTCGATTGTCCGTATAAGCGTGTAGTAGTAATATGTGGTTTGAATTTATTGATTAAATTCAACTCAACTAGTTACTTGTAACGTGTATAGAAATAATAAGATACGTAAAAAAATAAGAAGAATGAGACATAAGAATTTTTGAAGTGGTTCAATTTCACACGTTGAAACCTACGTCCACTATTTATCGATTAATAATTTTAGTACCTTCCTACGGATTACAAAATTAGCAACTCTACTCGTACAACTAACTATAGTTGTAACTCAAAGTTTGAGTATCGTTAAATACTCGACTCTTACGTTAATAAGAAAGTGTTTTTGTTTGTTCTTGATGTTCACACAATTGAACGTATAAGAAACAAATCTAACACTATTATCCAATAACGTATTCTCAAAGTAAAGTGCAAGAGTAGGTGCGGCTTTTCAAAAATAAGGATTATGCAAAATAAAGTTTTGAAAGATTTATCACAATGAAAACTATAAAATCTAGTATGAAAAGCCTAGTTTTAAATGCATGGAAAGTATGAGTATTTATAGTAGAGAGGCAAACTAGGTTTTAATTAAAAACCCTAGTGTTAGCCGTGACCTTTCTTGAATAGTAAGAAAGATATTAGGTTAAATTTACAAACCCTAATAAACCATGTGCCTCACTTGTGTAACAATAAAGATATTAGGTTTAAATCTAACTTAAACCCTAATTAAGCCTAAGGTAATCACGGGTAGCACGGCACAAGAGCCTTACTTTCGTGAAACCCTAGTCCATGGTTGGGCTTAGTAAGATAGATTAGGTTTTAGGTTTGAACAGTTATGAAACCCTAGATAGCATGACAAGTCGTAAGTTGTTTTACTAATCAACAGAGATATCATAATAGCATTCAACCTAAATAAATTTAAACCTTGGTCTACTATAAATACTTTTCTTTAAAAATATTATTTAAAAACTATATTCAAAACCATTTTGAAATTATAAAACAGCCGCCCTATTTTTGGAGCTCCAAAGTTATAGTAAGATAGCCTATAACTTTGAGCTTGGTAAGTAAGGTTATAGTTAGAACAACTATAACTCTACTTCCCCACATTACTAAAGAGAAGTACCATTATTGGACGACAACCTATACTATCAAATCTTCATGGAGATCTTCAGTATGTTGATCATCACTTCATTTAATTCTTGAGCTCTTCATCTTGAGCTCCACAATCTCCTTTCAGACTTCGTCTTCGACCTTGAGCTTGATATTTACAAAAGTTATAGTAGAAATACCTACAACTTTACTTCAGCATATCCAAAGTTATAGCATGATAACCTACAACTCTTCTTCACCTTTGCCTTACAAATCATCAAGGTTATAGCTAAACTAGCTATAAGTTTAAATGCCAAACCAAGCTTAATCTAACAAGACTTACACAACCGATTACAAGCACAAGCATATTATAGATTCAAATATGTCATTATCAAAACCAATCATATAACTATATGGTTCAACAAATTCTCCCTTTTTGACTAAGGTAAGTTTCCCCTCAACATAATAGTATAAAAATCATAGTAGGACGCAAGATCTGGATGTTCAAAGCCAAATTGAAAGCACCTAAGGACCTTAAAAGATTAAAAGTCTTGACAAGGAGCAAGCTTAGGTAAATACTCAAATCAAGGTCATTTCTTCCCCCTCTTGACATCATCAAAAAGACGAGAACAAGAATATAAAACGACTAGAATAATACCAACCGAGGAAAGAAATATAAACACAAAATGCACATTATAAGCAAGGAAACGAAGTCTAACAAGAAAAATAAAATGTGTTAAGTACAACCCAAGCAAAATGTTTAACGCCATCTGGGCCGAATAAAAGATAAAGAAATGAAAGTGCAACGGGGGAAAAACAAGATAGGGCGAGGGAAGATCTAGGTACGGGGTTGTCTGGGGATGGTAGGGTCGACATAACCAGGCCGAGTACGATACTCCAGTGAGGAGAGACGATCAAAACAGGAGCGAACATGATTGGCCTGACCTGTGAGGCAGGTATCGAAGTTGAGAACCTTCAATGATAAGGCTTTAGTAGCCTCCAAACCAGTAGCCACATACTCACGAATACCCACTGTAATCTCTGTAGAGTGTTCCACCCTGACTTGCCAAGTTGTCCAGCGTCGTCCCTGGCGAAACACCTCATCATGCATGATGACCACGCTCCGTTCAAGCGCCTTGACACGATCCTCTACCCCGTTCATCCATGCCCCAACCTCTGTTGAACCAGCCCCAACAGCAGCAGGACCTCCATGGCCTATACTCGAGACAAGGCTTGAGAGAACAATTGCTTGGGCATCAAATTTTTCATAAATACTCGCCAAAAACGAGTTTAATTGTGCACTAATTTCCACTGTCACACCAGACCCAGCAATAACCTCATCCGGTGTTCTCTCAACCAGCATTCCCTTTGTTGTAAACTCCAAATTAGGCCCAACAGCCCCAACCTTCATCAGCTTCAAATACTTATTCCCCATCTCATCCCTCGTCAAAACCCCATAACTTTCAGGGTCCACAACCTGTTTTACCTCCAACAAACGAGAGATCCACATCCCATATGGCATGTCAGCCATAAAGGACGGTTTCTCTTTGGTAATTGTCATACTAGACTGAACTATCCTATGAAAAATAAGACGAGGAAGATTGATTTTTATACCCTCAAGCCCCGAGTGGACAATGACCATCTCATAACTCGAGCCCTTATCCTTACCGCCCCTCCGCGGTACAACCGTGTTCCATAAACAATTAAAAGGAATTTCATCTTAGGTGGAAAAGACTCGGCCATCACATAACCCGATCCTGTAGCATTAATATTAAAATATTGCTTGATCTCAAGCTTGACCGTATCAGTCACCTCACCCCATTCCGCATTTGGATTAATTTCCATCCCATCACCAGGGACGAAAAACAGAGTGTAGAATTCCGTAATGGTGACGGTTATAGCACGGCCAGTAATCACCGTATGAAAACTGAAAGTCCATAGACCTTAATTAGACTCCTCTAATTAGTTACTAAATTACTTGTTAATTTAGTATTTAATGATCTATGTAACATGCATGCAAATATAAAGACATTTATATAAAAGAAGAAATTTCCTCACATTGATATGGAAATAAAAGGGGCGCAACAAGAACTTCTTCTTGTTGATCTTAAGTTATTAATATGGATGAACAAGAATAATCTCCAAAATAGAAGACCTCCTTCAAGTTGCACCAAGATGACACCAAATAATCTACCCTTATTATTAACTAGATAATAAGATAGATATTATACTACTAATATTAGAATATATTACTACACTAGTAATACTTAGTAAATATTAGTATTTGAGAGTTTTTAGAGAGATGATGGTTTTTGAGAGATGAATGAAAAATGCACAAAATGAAGTAGTGGAAAAATGAAAAACAATTGATCATTATATAGCCACTATGGCCGGACCATACTAGTCCAAAATGGCCTCTTATTTTGTTTAATTTAATCACATGCATTAAGGTGGAGTGTTGTAGTATAAGTGATGATTATATTCTACTTCTTATGTCACTTTCACTTGGTGACTTATGAGTGTGTATAAGAACAACAATCATCACCTCACTACTAACAACATGGCCGGCCACTATGGCCTTATATGGTCCATTTTGATTTTTGATATTTGTCCCACAAATACTTATTAATCATATGCTTAATTATCTTGTATAATTAAGTGTTAATTTGATCATATAACAATTATATGACACAAATAAATGAATATTATGTACTTAACATTTTAAGTAATATTTTACCATTATATCAATATATAATGGGTCCCACAATGCTTAATTAATTTATTTTACAACTCTTGGTAAATATAATTAACTAATTACCTCTATCTCAAAACCTCAACTAATTTAGTAATTTAACGATTAATTACTAAGTTAAATCTTATTTTTTTTGGTACCAATGTAAGTATATATAAATTCAATCAAAAGTCAATTACAATCTTATAGTTATGAGCCTATACATGACTCATCTAAAACATGATATAGCCTAGTTACATCAACTTCAAAGCTCTACACCAACTAACATCCCTATTTGATATCTTCCCAAGCTTCACATTTAGCAATCTCAAACTCATATCAATTCTAACTTGATCCAAGAATGACCTTGGACGAATAACAAAGTGTTCATTCCTACATACATTCCTTGCTTTCCAGATACCATATTGCACTGCTGTGATTAAAGCCCAACAAGCCTTCCTCTGAAAACCAGTCTTATTCCTCATTCTTAGTAGTATGTCATCCTTGTAGAAAGCCTGTGCATTCACCTGAATCCAGTGAGCCAAAAGAGCATAGCATTCATGTGTGAACTTGCAGTCTGCAAACAAGTGTTGATGATCCTCATTCTGCTCCCCACATAACAAGCAAAGTCTGTCATTATCAATCCCCATTCTATGTAACCTATCTTTAGTAAGAAGTCTGTGCTGCCACAATAACCAGCTAATGAAGCAATGCTTAGGAGCATTCAGTCTGTTCCAAGCAATCCTGCACCACCCCTTCCTATCATCTTCATTGTTCTGTAACCATGAGTATCCATTAGAAATAGTATAAGGCTTAGCTTCATTCATCCATTCTCCACTAGACAGAACAGGTAGCATCATATTCTTCACATCACATATCTTCCTCCAAGCTCAGGAACTGTAATTTAAAGGGGAATACGTGTGCCAATCTCTGCCTTTAAGGTAGACTTTATCTATCCACTTGATCCATAGATGATCCTTCTTTAAAGCTATCCACCACACCAACTTCACTACAGCTGCACAATTCCAAACTCTAGCATCAACTAAACCTAAACCCCCATAGTCTTTACCTTTGCATAAGCAATTCCAAGCAACAAGGGGAGCTTTTGAATAAGTATCAGCACCTTCCCAAAGGAAATTCCTGCATAAAGCTTTCAATTTATCCATCACACCCACAGGTAACACAAAAATTTGTGCCCAATAATTCTAAACTGTACTTAAAATAGATTTTACAAGTGTTAGTCTTCCTGTGTAGGAAATGTTCCTCTTTTTCCAGCCTTTGATCCTTGCAGTCATCTTCTCCACTAGGATATTACACTCAACCTTTGTAAGTCTCTTATGAGACATAGGAACCCCTAGATATCTAAAGGGAAGATAACCTTTCTTGAATCTAGTATGCTCCAAAATCAGCATTTCAATGTCAGGTTTGACCACATTCAAAAGAATGTCAGACATATCATTGTTGATTTGCAAACCAGAGGCCAAAGAGAAATACCTAAACCCCTCCATGATCATGAAGATAGACCTCAATTGTCCTTTGCAGAAAACTAACAGGTCATCAGCAAACAACAAATGGTTAAGCCTCAAACTCTTGCATAAGTGATGGAACTTGAAACCCCTTGTTTGACTTACCACACTCATCAATCTACTCAGATACTCCATGCACAAAGTAAAGATAAGAGGAGACAAGGGGTCACCTTGTCTAAGTCCTTTCTTACCAAGAAAAAAACACTGAGAGACTCCATTAATCACCAAAGAATAAGAGGTAGTAGAGATGCACTGCATAAGCATTTTTATGCAATGCTGTGGAAAGTTAAGACTTGTTAAGACCTGCTCCACAAAACCCCACTCAATAGAGTCATAAGCCTTCCTAAGATCAACCTTTATTAGGCATCTAGGAGAAGCAGATGGACGTGCATACAACCTGATGAGATCCTGCCCTATCAAAATATTTCCCATAATGCTTCTACCCTTGATGAAGGCAGCTTGTGCAGGGTTAACAATCTCAGGAAGAATAGAACTTAGCCTATGACACAACACCTTTGCAATAATCTTGTAAATAGTGTTACAGCAAGCTATATGTCTAAAATCTTTCACAGAAACAGGATTATCCAGTTTGGGAATCAGAACAAGGTTAGTGCAATTAATTTGCTTCAAAATCTTACCTGAGCTAAGGAATTCCTTAATAGCTCTGCAAACCTCCTCTTGGATGATATCCCAAATGGTTCTGAAGAAACAGCTACTGTACCCATCAGAACCTGGACTCTTGTCCCAAGGTATGGAAAATAAAGCTTTCTTAATCTCATCATTACTTGGAATCTGACACAGCATTTGCCAATCCTCAGTCTTCACCCCTGGACCAGATTGCATAACTCCATGGCTGAACCCTTCTGTCTGCCCAGCCATACCTAAGAGTTGTTTATAATACAACTCAAAGGCTTTAGCAATCTCATCAGGATTGCTATAAGTAATCTCATCAATACCATCAATCCTAAACACTTTGTTCTGAATATTCCTCTGCTGAATAGCTCTATGAAACATGGCAGAATTTATATCCCCCTCCTTAACCCATTTACACTTACCTTTTTGCCTCAAAAAATCCTCCTTAGCTTGTTTGAGAAGCAGATAACTATTCCTTGTCTTGTATTCAATATCCATAAGATTAGGACAAGTTGGGTTAGCTTGCAAATTCCTTTGGCTCAAAATTAACAATTCATATGCCACATCTGCATTCCTTTCAATATCAGTAAAAAGGTCCTTGTTTAACTTCTTCAGACTCCTCTTAAGGCCTTTTAGCTTTTTAACCACACAGAACATTGGAGTCCCTGAAACTGCCAATTGCCACCCATCTTGTACAATCCTCCTATATTCAGGAACTTTACACCACATGTTATAAAATTTGAAAGGTTTAATTCTGGGAACATTAACAGTTCCTTCCTCAATGATGCAAGGACAGTGGTCAAAGTCCCCTTCAGGGCCATAAAAGGCATACTGATTAGGCCAAGCTCTCATCCATACCTCATTAACCAACACTCTATCAATCCTACTGAAGATCCTAGTACCACTAGGCTGTTTATTATTCCAAGTGAAAAAGGCACCAAGAGTCTTCATATCCTGCAGATCACTCAGACTAATAGCTCTCTGAAAAGGTAAAATCTCAGCATCCCTAACAGGTAATCCAATCTTCTCACTAGCATATCTTACATTGTTAAAGTCTCCCAAAACAATCCAAGGGTTATTATTATTCAACCTAATCATATCCTCCCAGTGCCCAACTCTCTCCTCAGGTTTATTAAAACCATAAACAAAAGTACACTGAAAGAAATCAGCTACTCCTTGCCTGTTCACTTTAAGATGAATATACTGGGCATTCATCTCCAAGGTAGACACCTGCAGAATTTGAGACTTCCACAGAAGCCACACTCTACCACCATTATGATAACTATGATTAGTAACATAAGACCACCCATTACAAACATTCCTAACTACCTTTTTTAGAGAACCAGGTTTGACCCTGGTCTCTAGGAGCCCAAACAACTCAATGTCATTCTGATGCAAGTACCATCTAATGTAATTCTGTTTGTCCACATTGTTCAGGCCCCTAACATTCCACATTCCCATTCTAGTCATTTGGAGAGGAAGGCCCTGCCTCTCCACCTCCTTTATCCACTTCTAAAGCAGACTTACCCACAGCATTATTAAATTTAACAACAAATTCCTCCTTATGTCCACCTGGAATTCGAGTCTCATGTCTAGTCATTTTAGTGATGATTCTAGCTGGAGTAAACAAGGAGCTATAGCTCATATTCATAGGTGTACTAGCAGGAGTCATCTCAATCTCTTTCTCCTTCTGTGCAGATCTCACAACCTCAATATCATCCTGCTGAGGTCGTGATAATACAGGAAATTGAGCAGGATCCAACAGCACAGGAGGATTATCCTTCCTCCTCCAAACTTGTCTTGGATGAACATTCACAGGCTTAGTAGGTCCGGGAATCTTCCCTTTCCTACACACCTTTGAGGAGTGCCCCATCCCATTACAACTTGTACATGTGATAGGGACCCAATCATACTCAACCAACACAGTCACTTCCTGGCCCCTTTCATCCTCAAAAATGATTTTATCAGGAAAATTTTGATCAACCTGAACCTCAACTAACACCATAGCAAAACCCAATAGATTCCTACTCAGAGTAAGTTCATCCACCCTGACATACTTCCCAATCAAAGACGTTAACTTCTCAAGGCAAGCATTGCCCCAAAATTTCAAGTCAAGACCCATCAGTTTAACCCAAATAGGAACAGTCTTAACCTGGACTTTGGACATTTTCACATCAGCATCCCATGGTCTCAAAATCACTGGTTTCCCATCAAATAGCATTATACCTCTTTCCAGAACCAGTTTTTGATGTTCAACCGTCTCAAATCGAATCATAAACAACCATTTGGTAGAAAAGCTATCTTTGATATATTATAATTTTTTATTTCTCTCCTTAGATATCCCTCCATAACCATTCTAGGTGGATTTGCCCCCATAACATATCCATAAACAACAGTATTCCAGTAAGTAATTTCATCTTTAACATCATCTATTGAAAGCTTGAGGATATTACCTTTACTGGAGGAGGACTCATCCACATGTTCAGCTATTGGTGCCAATTTCCCCTCCTGTGCACTACCATTAACCGTCTTCTTCTTCATGGAACCAACAACTTGCCATCCATTCGCCCGCTTCTCAGCAGTTTCATACTCAGAATTAAGTTCATTTATCGTATTCGAAACTTGTTGCCGGGCCTCATTCATTAATTTGTTCACATCCATTATTAATTACTAAAAGATTACTACAATAATATGTGAGATTAATAATTGTTGTCTATTATTTTACTAATTATTGTTTTACTGAATAAGAGTATGAGAGTTAGATCAGGTTTTTGCCTTTGCACAAAACCCTAGGAATCCAAAGAAGGAGCTTTCTCTCTCCACCTTTCTCTCTCATAATCTCTCTATACGATAAGATAATTGTTTAAAATAATTAACTGTATAAATTTAATCATATTAAAATAAGATATAAAATTATTAGTCAATTATTGCATAATTGAAAAATAAACTTAATCGAATTTGAGTTCTTAACTCAATTTCTAACAATTAACTCTCGTACATATCGAATATATGTAATGTACTAATTAACTGTATCATATACAAATAATTAGTTACTATTTGGATTTCATCCTTTAGGTGTGACCGAAAGGGATCAGTTGATCACCGCCGTCATACGACAATAACGTCAAACTCTAGTCAGCCAACCGTTATTGATTTACGTTAATCAACTGACTAATCATATATATAGTCAATAAATATCCCAATTATATTCCTTAATAAGATTTATTATGTGGCGCACTATTGTGGAGGACACCTACTCCAACAATCTCCCACTTGTCTGACACAAGTGTGCGTCACCAATTCTCTTGTCTCTTTATCACATCTCCCACTCAACGCAAGGTGTCTTTCAGGTCGCACTTGCGATTGACAATATCTAGAGTGGTTTTCTCGATAGGGAGAGTAACTGTCTGACCGGAAAAATCTACCATAGATCTCTTTCCGAGCGTGGCCACGCATTTACAGTAACTTCTCCTCGAGTGGCCTAAAGATGTTTGTACCCAACGTGGGTGGACAATTCCTGTTGATTCATCTACTCTGTATGATGCAGATCACCATGATCCAGAAGAAGTCCATCGGCCTCCTTTTACGGCACGACCTAGAACATCAACCAAAACCAATCGGAAACTGCACCGACTCAGATACACGGTCGCCAGTCAAAAGAATCGACTTATAGGAATAAGATAGAAGACCCTGCCACGACCAGGCATCAAATAATCGATTTCAGGGTCTCTACAATGTCACTGTCCCACAGAGTTTCATACAGTAT
The DNA here is from genome assembly GCA_022085475.1 of Heliosperma pusillum. Classification (NCBI taxonomy): domain Eukaryota; kingdom Viridiplantae; phylum Streptophyta; class Magnoliopsida; order Caryophyllales; family Caryophyllaceae; genus Heliosperma; species Heliosperma pusillum. The sequence goes on from JAIUZE010070140.1 coordinate 20,027, forward strand.
GTCTATGTAAACGACCAGTCATCTCCATGACCCCATGGTGCTGAACCAACCATCGATCGATATACAATCTAGTCATTTCGAGACGTCACCTCATTGAGTGACTAGGGACAAAATACTAAGTTCCTCCTATTCACTTGAATAGGGTCCAAAAATCTATTCGGATAAACAAAGTATTGAATTTAGTCAAACTAAATAAAAGAGTTTAAAATAAAACTCGAACAATGAATGCAATTATCATATATGAAATAATTAATACAACATTCAATTATTACATATTACATAATCTAAAGGAATTCTGGTACACGTCTCAATCCCATTGTGACGACATGACCATCATGCTTAGCCTTTGATAAAGGCGTGGTTAAAGGATCAGCAATGTTGTCATCTGTCCCAACCTTACAAATGTCAATTTCCTTTCTGTCCACGTAATCTCTAATTACATGATATTTCCTAAGTACATGTCTAGACTTGTTACTAGACTTGGGCTCTTTTGCTTGAAAAATAGCCACACTGTTATCACAATAAATCGTGATAGGATCTTTGGCAGTAGGGACTACTGTTAGTCCTTCCAAAAATTGCCGAATCCATACAGCTTCCTTTGCAGCTTCAGACGCTGCAAGGTACTCTGACTTCTGTTGGTGAGAATCCGCTGTAACGCTTGCTTGAAACTCTTCCAGCAAACAGCTCCTCCATTCATCATATAAACGAGCCGGAGTGGGATTTCATATCATCCCTATCTGTTGGAATATGGCTATGTGTAACCCTTTACACGTAACTCAGTCTCGCCTCCAAACACTAAGAACGAATCCTTGGTCCTTCTCAAGTACTTAAGGATGTTCTTTACGGCTATCCAGGGACTCTCACCTGGATTTGCTTGGTAACGACTTGTCATGCTCAAAGCATATGCAACGTCGGGACGAGTGCACATCATAGCATACATGATTGATCCAACAGCTGATGCGTAAGGGATCAATTTCATGCGTTCAATCTCCTCGGGTTTCGTAGGGCACTCTGACTTGATCAAAGTGATCCCACTTCCCATAGGAATAAAGCCTCTCTTAGAGTCTTTCATGTTGAAACGATCAAGAATCTTATCAATATAAGTCTCTTGACTTAATGCTAGTATCCTTTTAGATCTATCCCTATAGATCCGGATACCTAAGATGCGCTGGGCCTCTCCTAAGTCTTTCATTTGGAAATGTATTCCTAGCCACTCTTTTACAGAAGTGAGCATTGGAATATCATTCCCAATGAGTAGTATGTCATCTACATACAAGACTAGAAAATTTACTTTACTCCCACTAAACTTCATGTATAAACACGGTTCCTCGACGCTTCGAGTGAAACCATTTTGTTTAATTACATGATCGAAACGATGATTCCAACTCCTGGATGCTTGCTTAAGACCATAGATGGATCTCTTAAGTTTGCATTTACCGTCTTAGGGTTTGATGGATCCACCAAAACCTTCAGGTTGTGTCATGTACACTTCCTCTTATGAATCCCATTCAGAAGGCGGTTTTGACATCCATTTGCAAAATCTAATAAATTATGAAATGCGGCAACCGCTATTTAAGATAATCTTATGGATCGAAGCATGGCGACTGGGGCGAAGGTTTCGTCATAGTGAAGACCATGAACTTGGGTGAAACCTTTTGCCACCAATCTAGCTTTGTAAACATCATTATGTTTATCTATGCCACATTTGATCTTATAGATCCACTTACACTTAAGAGGTCTTACCTCCTTAGGTAAATCAACCAAGTCCCATACTTGATTGTCGTACATAGAATCCATTTCGGATTGCATGGCTCCTAGACATAGCTTTGAGTCGGGACTACAAATGGCTGTTTTGTAGGTAGTAGGTTCGTTACTTTCAAAAAGTAGCAAATTATAGTCATCACCATCCTCTATAATACCAAGGTATCTTTCAGGTTGATGACTAATTCCGCTTGACCTCCTAGGTTCCGAAGGAATAATGACCGTACCAGACGAAGAGGGAACGTTTTCCTCGTCGTTCTTTTCGGTTTGTGGCTCTTGACTTCATCAAGTTCAAATTTTCTCCCACTCTGTCTTTTAGAAAGAAAATCATTTTCTAAAAAGACTGCATCACGAGACACAAACACTTTGTCCTCGTGTTTATTGTAGAAGTAATAAGCACGTGATTCCTTTGGATATCCTACAAAACGACATTTGTCAGATTTGGGTGCGAGTTTATCGTCAGACTTATTCTTAACAAAGGCCTCGCATCCCCAAATTCTCATAAATGACAAATAAGGGACTTTTCCTGTCCATATCTCATATGGAGTCTTGTTTGCCGCTTTAGTCGGGCTTCGATTTAGTGAAAATATTGCAGATAAGATAGCAAAACCCCAAAAATAATCAAGAAGCTCTGTCAGACTCATCATAGATCGAACCATATCTAATAAAGTTCGATTTCTCTTTTCGGACACACCATTTAATTGAGGTGTCCCAGGAGGAGGCGTCCATTGTTATACTATACCACAATCTTTTAGGTGTGAATCAAATTCATTGTTCAAGTATTAACCACCACGATCGGATCGTAGGGTTTTCTAATTCTTTTTATTCAATTGGTTTTCTACGTCATTTTGGAAATTCATTGAATTTTTTCAAAGCATCAATTTTATGCCTCACAAGTAGAAATACCATATCTACTCAAGTCGTCGGTAAAAGTAATGAAGTAGTGATATAACCACCTCTATGCTGGAAGTCATGCGACCGCATACATCAGTATGTATAAGTCTAATACTTCACTTGCTCGTGGTCCTTTTCTCGTAAACGGGGCACATGAGTCATCTTGCTAGAAGACAAGAATTCGCATACGCAATAAGATTCGTAATCGAATGGTTTGAGTAATTGAGTGACACAAGTCTCTTTATGCGTCGTTCGTATGTGCCCTAAACGACAATGCCAAAGGTATGATTGAGTAGGTTCACCTGTTTTGAGCTTCTTGTTTTCTACATGATAGACCTCTTTTGCAATATCTAAAACATAAATACCTCCAATAGAAATGGCCTCGCCATAAACCATTTCATTAAGTGAAAAAGTACAACAGTTGTTCTTAATGCAAAATGAAAATCCTTCCATGTCTAACACGGAAATGGAGGTAATGTTCTTGGTAAGAGTTGGTACATAATAGCAATTATTTAAATACAACTCTAAACCATTCGGCAAAAGAAGAACGTAGGTGCCCACGAAAACTGCGGCTACCTTAGCTCCATTTACCATGCGCAGGTCCACGTCACCCTTGGCTAGTGGTTGCGCGTCCCTCAGCCCCTGTACATGATTACAAAGGTGAGAACCACAACCGGTATCAAATACCCAAGAACATGTACTAGCAAAGTTAATATCTATCATATAGAGTGATGAAAAAATTTTACCTGACGTTGTCACACAACCGTCTTTCTTGTCTTTCAAGTACTTGGGGCAATTGCGTTTCCAATGCCCTTTGCCATTACAATAATAGCAATCCGCCTCCGCGTGTTTGTTGACCTTGGGCTTGGCCTTATAAAAGACCTTGCCCTTTCCCTTGCCGGATTTCTTGAAAAGTGTCTTACCCTTTCCCTTATCCTTCCTCACCCCAAGGTTCATGTTCTTCATTTTCATGGGAAGAACATCTTTGGGTTCACTCCCACTAGCCTCCATGTCCCCACTACTACAATTTAGCACTTGGGCCACGATAAATCTCGTGGTGCAAGTGCTAAATTTCCGTGGCTAAAGCATATTGCCACGGGTATACCTTTCGTGGCCCAAGTGGCCGTGGCTAATTGAGAGCCACGGGAAAAACAATATCGTGTCTAAATTTCAATTTTTAGCCACAACTTTTCCCGTGGCTAATAACTCCCGTGGCTAAAAAATTATTCCCGTGGCCAAAAATTATTCCCGTGGCTAACGAGATATATATGAAATAAATTAATATAATGAAAAATATTATTATTTTTTCACAATCAAATATTTTCACATATTGAATTATGCAGGGTCGTATACTTGATTTGCTAGTTTAGCTAATTCATCCAAACGTTATTTCGTGTCACCAATAATACACTTGTACAGATCGGAGAAGCTTCCCAGGAGGTTACCCATCCCATGACTACTCTCATCTGAGCACGCTTAACTGTGGAGTTTTTATGATGATCTTTCAAAGATGAAAGTTAACATTTGTTGGTATAATTAGAACTTTGAATTCTTTTAAAATGATTGTTGTCTTTCAAAAACTATATTAACTATCAGTCGAACATAAAAGTGTTACTTGATATACATATTTTTGCTGAAAAATACATTAGTTTGGCCAAAACACTTCAGTTTTTGATATTTACTTCCCGGTTAATGATTTTGAGTCGTTGTTTTGGTGAAATCAACAAAAAAAGTTTTTCTCAAGATGGTAATTTAATCATGTTATCCTTTTTTTCTTTAATTTAGCGACATTCTAATTTTATTTTCTTTCTTTCCAATCTTTTCATTTTTTTTCATACGCAAATAGACGTGAGAAATTATTCTTTTTAAAAAATAAAAAATAAAAAATTATTTTTTACAACTTTTAACCAAAAAGTGGTGACTTTATGCCAAAATAAAATAATAACAATTGTTGTACAATAGAATTTCTTATTTTTTCCATTTTTTAAAGCGTAAATAAGAAATTACTCTTTTTTAAAATTCAGTTTCTATAAATACTTCCTATAGACACATTTACTAAAATAACTCCTTTAAAGTACACTTTAATAAAAGAAACATTTTCTCGATCAACTACAAATTTTTATGTTACTCCGTCTCTGTTTGAACTTATTCTGTTTGTCACTTAACCAATTTAAACTTTGAAACGTATGATTATTTACACAAATGGAGTAACCAGTTAGAATAAGTCACCTGAATTGCATTTTTAATCAATTTTTTTATCAAAGTGTACTTTACACGAGTAATTTAAAAAAAATTAAAAGTGTATAATTTTAGGAAAAAAAAATATTATAAAAAAAAGTAACTTCCAACTTATTATTTTCTAAACTGATTTCATATTATACTAGATCGGTTCTTTATTCAAAATATTTAAATTATTTACAAAACTGATTTTAAATTACTGATCGCTTATTTTCAACATACCCCGTGATCGATTATTTTCAACATATTTTTTTTTCTTTTCTTTATACATTTATTAATTTTTTGAAGATTATCTTTTATTTTCATTTTTGTAGTGAACTTATACTATTTAATCATTTTTTTGATCTAATTCTCCATTTTTTTTTTCTAAAACATTAATCGAAATTTATTTTGCTCATATCTTTTTTTTTCTATTAAAAATATTAGAAATAAAGTTATATACCGTATCAATTTTTGAATGAGATATTTTCATAAAATATTATGTTTTGATTTCTAAATTAGAGATAATAAATAACTAACTTATTTAATTTGATATGCTATATTTTTAAACGTTAAAACCCCTTTTATGAATATTTTTCAAGGTTATAAATTTTAAATTAAAATTAATAAAACAAATTAACATAAATTCACAATTTTCATAAACATAAATATTTATTTCGATAAATTTTTAAATTATCCTTGTTATGAAAGAAAACGATTAAAAATTCTGATTTTTAATAAAATAAAAAAACAATACCAATTTTTTTATATAATTTTACAAAAGTTTCAATCTTATTAGATAAAATAAAAGAGTACCAAATTTTTATTAAATAATCAAGTATTTTAAAAAATTTATATCTAAATATACATTGATATTATCTATATTTGTCTAAATTTCATTCAGCATTTGTATTTTCTTTTTAAAAACAAGGTTTACGTTTTACTTAACATAAATATATCTTGATTCAAGTCTTGAGAGATTTAGCCACGGTGTTTCTTAATTCGTGGATAAGCAAATGCATTGCCACGGACAAGAGGTATGTCGTGACTAAAATTTTTTTTGGTCACAGAACAACTCGTGGCTAGATATACTTTTGCCACGGGTCTGATATAGTTCGTGGCTAAATTAATTATTAGTCACGGTTGTTGCCAAATTCGTGGCGCAAGTGACTTTTTGCCACGGGAAAAACATTCCCGTGGCATAAAATTTTTCTAAATTATTGAAAGAAAATTTTCCCGTGGCTAAGTAAAATTAAGCCACGAATTATAAATTTCCGTGGCATAAATCGTGGCCCAAGTGTTAGTATGTTGTAGTGTTAGGTTTGGTTTATTAGCTTTTTTAGGTCTTCAAATACACAAATATAAGAGTTTTCAAAGTGGTTATATGCAAAAATTTTGTACAAATGGTCGGGGGTTCAAATCCCACCAACATCATAAAATTATTAAATTTTAAACAACCCAAAAAATGAGTGTAGCAGGGCTCGAACACAGGTTGCTATAGAGATTGAACACTACACTTACCAACACTTACCAACTTAGCCACATTGTATTAATGTTGTTAATGACAATGTTTATTACTTAACACAAATTTCCATAAATCCATGGTGGGCACGTGCCCCCCTTGGCCCCCCCTAAATCCGCCTATGTCCATAAGTCAATTGTATTATTAATGTCCTTCAATGTATTTCATGTGGTATGCTTCTAGACTTGTTCTTCTAGTTTCCTTAGTCATAACTCCTATTTCTCTCCATGTATATATACCCCATTGTGCTAATGAGAAAGATACATCTCTATCACATTCTCTACATATTATAACACGTTATCAGCACGAGTTTATAACCAATGTCACAAGCTAATTGATGCACTAATGTTTGGGTTGATATTATCTTAAGGAACGGAAAAGTGGTTATTATAATCTCTGATTCTTAATCTTGGAAATTCTGCCATATTTATTCGTAAGTCACTCTAATTTTTTTTTTATAATAATGAGGCTTATGATAATATGTATCGTTCTTTTTCTTATTACGCATTAGTTTCTCGCTTTTCAATAATTTTACAACGTAATTTTATACAATGATAAGATGATATTATTTGATTAAAACATGATACTTAACTTATTATCACAAGTTTTATGGTTATTAATTTTAAGAGCGTTATCGTTGAAATATCTCGTTTAATTTAAAGCACTATATTATCATATACATCATGACAATTATGTTTTAACATTTTAATCAATAAGAATTGAAAAATAATGGCACGTGATATTCTATGCTAAGATTCATTCATTCACATGTTAGTATGACAAATTTGGTAGCCATTTTGGTAACGGCATTATTTGGTGTTAAGGAAAATTTAATTGTCATGGTATACACATCACATGAGTTTGTTAATAATCCCATTAAATTAAGATAATACTATTAAATATTTATTTAGATGATGTGGAATATATCTATGTCGTAATGTTTCCTAGACAAGTTAATTAGCACTACCAATTGACAACACGTAGTGCTCAAAGCATGACAAATAAGAAGAGTTTATATACATATATGACAATAATAGTTATATAAATATTATTCGAGTTTGTATTTTAAAAATAATTTCAATTACAACATATAATTATCCTTAGAGATTTATAACATTTATTTGGAACATTTGAATTTTTGCATAAAATATTACCTTCATGTATAGTCTATATGAGGAGTTATCATAATCAATGCATGGTAGATAAAACTTAAATTTCTTGTGTAAATTCTTGCATCATTACAGTTGTTTGAATTCTAACTTTCGATCAAGATATTATAATATTGAGTGCATAAATGAGACTTATATGATGATGTTAAAACAAGGTCTTCATATGTGTTGGATTAATCTCCCAAAAACTCCAACAATTGAATGATAAATAAAGTTTTTATGTTTCAAATGCAAATGCATAGAATGGTCACATTTTGCAAGATGAAACATATAATGTAGAAGAAGTTATAGAATTGTTTTAATTGAAACAATTAATAACTTATTAGAACTTTTGATATTGTCTTAGTATAAATAGCTAGTGGTGGTAATAGTTTTTACACACACAAAATATAGAGAAACAAATTAATATAAATTGGTGAGAATACTTCTTGTTCTAAAGAGAGAAAAGAGAGCGTTCAACATCCATTGGAGAGAATAAGAGTGAGACAAAGTTGGAGAGAAAGTGACAATACTAATTTTTGTGATTGTACTTTACGAACTTTGTAATATATCTTATTAGTGAATTAATTTGTTGAGAGAGCCGTGGTTTTTCCCTTAGTTGAGAAGGGTTTCCACGTGATAAATTGTGGTGTCTTATTATTTGTTTTTACTTACGTTTCTAATTTGTGCTCCATCCTAATATTGTTGTCGGGTGAGTTTATTCCCGCACCGAGTTTACAGGACGCTTCCCCAACAGTGGTATCAGAGCCGAAGGTTCTGTATACTGGGAGGTGTGGGAGATTCCAATTTAGGGAGGAACTTTTATCGTAAATAAGATGGCGGAGAAATTTCATGTTCCATTGTTGGATGGGAAGATGAATTTTATAGTATGGAAAAGCACAGTTGAAGACTTGCTAGTTTAGTCGAGTCTTGATGAGGCTTTGGAAATTACTAAGCCGTCGGAGATTAGTGCGACTGATTGGGAGTCAAAGAAAAAGAAAGTTGTGAGTATGATAAGGTTGGCGGTAGCACCGGATATTAAGTACAATCTTTTGGGCGAAAAGGAGCCGAGGGCCTTGTTGGAGAAGCTACAAGGCATGTATGCGTCATAGTCGCTCACCAACCGATTATGTTTGCGCTGGGAGTTGTATTAGCTTAAGATGGAAGAAGGTGATACAAATTTGCAGGACCATATAAATAAGTTTAACCAACTAGTGTGTCAACTCTTGAATGCCGATGAGAAGATAACGGATCAAGAGCAAGCTCTCTTGTTATTGGCTTCATTGCCGAAAAATTTTAGACCCATTGTGATGACGATGCTTGTGGGTAGAGAGAAAATATCTTTGGATGAAGCAATAACAGTGGTGAGAGAAAATGAGAGGATGATGGCAAAAATAGATGGAGAATCATCAAGTGATAGGGTCCTAGTGGCGGATAGTAATGATAGAGGGAGAAGATCACAAAGATTTGGAGATGGCCAAAGAAGTAGATCAAAGTCGCGCGCGAGGGATATTAATAGTGTGGAATGCTATTATTGTCATGAGAAGGGCCATATTTAACGAAATTGTCCAAAGATGAAGGAAGACTTGAAGAGTGTGAAGTCTTTAAGAGAAAAGTTGGGCAAGGATAAGAATGATGATGTAGGCGATTCTTCCAATATGGTGTGTGGTAATAGTTGTGATGAAGATATATTCTTGACTACTCAAGATAAGCTAGAGTGTCAAGAAAAATGGGTGATGGATTCGGGTGCCTCTGTGGATGTGTGTAAAGATCAAGGAGAATTTGATACTTTGCAAACTAAGGGAGATTTTGGGCATGTTAAAGTGGGTGACGGCCTTAAATTAAAAGTTGAGGGTGTAGGGAGTGTGAGAATGAAACTCCATAATGGCATCATAAGAACTTTAAAAAATGTGAGGTATGTCCCTAAAGCTTGTTCCAACATTATCTCGTTGGGTGTATTGACGACTCAAGGGAACCGATATGTCGGTGGTGGTAAGTGGTGCAAAGTGTATCGTGGGAGAAGCTTGGTGCTGCAAGGGGTGAAGACGAAGAACAACATTTGTTATGTAGATGGACATAGCTTAAGAAGAAAGGCCGATATGAAAAAGAAAGTCCGCTTTACTGAGATAGTTGAGGTGTTTGGAGTTTTGGGTCGAGGGAGGAAATTGTTGGATTAATCTCACAAAAACTCCAACAATTGAATGATAAATAAAGTTTGTATGTTTCAAATGCAAATGCATAGATTGGTCACATTTCAAATGCAAATGCATAGATTGGTCACATTTTTCAAGATGAAACATATAATGTAGAAGAAGTTATAAAATTGTTTTAATTGAAACAATTAATAACTTATTAGAAGTTTTGATATTGTCTTAGTATAAATAGCTAGTGGTGGTAATAGTTCTTACACACACAAAATATAGAGAAACAAATTAATATAAATTGGTGAGAATACTTCTTGTTCTAAAGACAGAAAAGAGAGCGTTCAACATCTATTGGAGAGAATAAGAGTGAGACAAAGTTGGAGAGAAAGTGACAATACTAATTTGTGTGATTGTACTTTACGTACTTTGTAATATATCTTATTAGTGAATTAATTTGTTGAAAGAGCCGTGGTTTTTCCCTTAGTTGAGAAGGGTTTCCACGTGATAAATTGTGGTGTCTTATTATTTGTTTTTACTTACGTTTCTTATTTGTGCTCCATCCTAATATTGTTGTCGGGTGAGTTTATTCCCGCACCGAGTTTACAGGACGCTTCCCCAACAATATGTACATAGGCATTTTGGTAAGTGTTTTTTTAGAATACTTAAATACAAAATTTAAGATTTGAGACTAACAACTTTATTAATGAAAAAGTGAAGCCTATGAATAAAATCAACAATTGAATGTTTGTGAAGAGTTTTAGAATAATACTCGTTCGATGACATTCAATATATGCCTTGGATTATATGCATCATGTGAAAAAAATTATATAATTACTCCAATAGATATGTACTTGGAGTTTACATGCGAAGAACATTTTAAAAATGAAAATTGACCTGATTCTATTGAAAGAAATTTGAAAATTATAATCAATCGAATATGATGGTGATGATAATACTTTGGCTTAAAAAAAAGGTATTTATGTTGTTGTTTTACTATATGGTATTGGAGATGGTATAAAAATACATATTCAAATTATGTGTATTAGATTTTGGATTTTGAAAATGGAAATACAATAGTTGAATATGGTATAGCTATCTGAAATAAATCACACAACAAGTAAACGTATGTACTAATATACATTTAGTGATTTGATTATTGTGTGAGTATTTTGTACATTTGATATACGGATTATTTCCATGTACATAATTTTATAACATTATCTCCTCTGTTTGATTCTAAAACCAACATGTTTATGAGATAAATATCCCAATATTATGCATCAATGACCAAATTTATATTATGTTATTTGATAGTACATTGAGAAATTAAAATACATATATTTGCTACATATCTAAGGATTGGGATTATTATGGACCCATGGTTCTGAAATTATGTATTATAGTAAAATGTTATTTGAAAGATATTATAATGCATTTACGGGGTAGTGGCACAAGCAACATATATTATCCCTCGGGTATAAATTATTTGTGCCGATGAAAACACATTTTGAAATAATGAAAATTTGAGAAACAACATGAAATATCGAATGACATTCAAAATCACAAAAAAGATGATAGAAATATCACAAATCTCGTCTAATTAGTTGTACATCATATCCTGAAGCGAATTGAATAGAACATTATATGATGAAAATAAAAAGGATAAAACTACGACGCTAATAGTAGGCAACGTAGGTGTTGGACCAATTTCATTGTTTTGATAATGACATGTGTTTACGTAATAATATGTTTTACTCGATATATCATATGCGTGTAATTGTGTGCTTTAGTCTTATTATAGCTAGCAACAATTATGAGAAGAAAGATCAAAGTTAGGCATAACTTTGATAAAGTTTGTGAGACCAAGTTATAACAACTTCAGGAATAACTTTGGAAGTGAACATGGAAGTTATAGCTAACCAGGCATAACTTTAAAGAAAATCGCTTCAAACAAGATCTACATAATACTACACAAGACTCGAGATGGAGGGTCTTTGTGATCAAGATGAAGAGATGATCCGTATACTGAAGATCTTTGTGAAGATTAGATAGTATAGGTCGTCATTCGGTAACTATTTCATTCGAGAGATTTTACGTTCAAAAGTTATAGCTTTAGTCTATGATTTTGAATGATAAAATATTGATGCATGATTTTGGGAAATAAAATGTTTTGAAATGTTTTCAAAAGTGAAAGAGTATTTTTATATTTATCAATTATTTTAATAGAGAATATATTTATGAGATTCTATTGGTTAGTAATACAACTTATGGGTTGTCATGCTACCTAGGGTTTCTAATATATTCTATCTCAATTTGTTGTTAACCTAATTAGCCCACCTAGTGTTTGAGTCACCTATGGTTTCGTGAAACCTAGTGTTTGTGCCTCCTAGGGATGTGTGCCTCCTAGGGTTTCGTGAGCTAGGTGAATCCGGCCTCCTTAGGTTTGTTTCCCTAGTTTACCTAATCTAGGATTCTAATATATCTTTACAACAATATTTTGAGATATTAAGATAAATATATTTCTATAAGATAAACCAAATAATATTTTGAGATAAAGATATTTCTAAAAGATAAGCAAATATTATTTTATGATAAGATAAGTATCTTTATTAAATATTATACTAGGTTTTTAGATCTTCTATGATTGTACTACTATAAATACTCATTCACATACAATTTGTAAAACACACGAAATACATAACATATCACACGACATTTATTTTACTTGTGTTGATTTTCCAAAATCGTTTTAAAGCAAACCTTTGAGCAAATATTTATTATTTTTAGAGTTTGTTTTTAAAAGAGTTGTGCATCAATTATTATCAATCGCTTGAGTGAGATACGTTATTGGATAAACAGTACATCATTATAAGCTTACAATTCTTTAACGGGAATCTGTGTGAGTTATATTGTACTTTCTTATTAGCGTAAGATAGTATAGAGTATTAGCGATAACTCCCTTGATTATAATCATAGTGTTGATTATACGAGTGGGTTGGTAATTTTTGTAATCGTAGAAAGGTACTAAAAAATTTATTAATCGAGAATAGTGGACGTAGGTTTCAACGTGTGAAACTGAACCACTTCAAAAATCGTGTGCCTCTCTCTCTATCTCTTTACTTTTCGTTATTTCGTTTATTCGCGCTTACTTTGATTAATTAATTAGTTGATTTTAATCCATAAGATCAAATAATTAATTACATATCATCTAAATCGAAAAAGTGGGGCTAGTTTTTAATACTTAATTCACCCCCCCTCTTTCGTATTCGATCAATAGACTCTACAATTGGTATCAGAGCCTCGTGCTCTTGATTGCCTTACAGCAAGGAGTCTGATCCATTTATCTTTTTATTTTTATTTATTTTCCGCTGCATTTAATTTTATTTAATGGATTCCAAACATCTGAAGTGTCCCGTATTCGATGGGAAGAACTACAGTCTATGGAAAAATATGATGACCCATTTCATAAAGGGTAACGATTGGGAGTGTTGGCTAATCATTAAGAATGATCCTAATAAGATCATGCTTGGAACGGCTACTGGCACTTCCATCGAAAAGAAAGAAGATGACTATGTTGAGGCAGATTATAAGAAAGCTGAGAAAAATTCAAAGGCTATTAGTTTGTTGCAAAACGGCATGACCCATACTGAATTTGATCGTTTCTCATCTAGTTCTAATGCCAAGGAAATATGGGATGGTCTTGAGTTAGCTTATGAGGGGACAACTGTTGTCAAAAAGCAACGTATTGCATTACTTATGCGAAAATACGAACTGTTCTCCATGGAACAAAATGAATCGCTTGACAGCATGTCCACTCGCTTCTCCAGTATCATTAACGAATTGAAAAATCTTGGAAAAACTTTTGACTCCGAGGAAATTGCCAGGAAGATCCTTAGAAGTCTATCTAAACGATGGAGACCTAAGGTGACGGTAATTGAGGAATGTAAAGACCTATCTGACCTATCTTATCAAGAGCTACTTGGAACCCTGATGGCTCACGAGATTACTCTTGATGAAGATGAGGCAAATGATAATAATAGCAAGAAAGTGGCTTTACAAGCCGAATCTAGTGAAAGACATGATTCGGATCTTGAAGATGAAACAGTGTTATTTGCTAGACGTTTTAAGAAAAAATTCTTTAATAAACCACAAGGGAAAACGTTTAACAATAACACTAAAAAATCTTACAAAAAGCCAATTGAGTCAAAAGGGTCTCTTTCAAGTCGTGGTTGCTTCAAATGTGGGGATAATGATCACATGATCAAAGATTGCCCCACATGGAAGAAAATCAAAGACAAAAATCAACGAGACAAAACCAAGAAGGAATTCAAGCAAGTGATGATGGCTTATTGCTGGGGAGATCTCGACACAGAGGACGACGAGTCAGAGGAAGAGGAAGTCGCCAACTTGTGTCTAAGCAACGTCAGTCTTGACTTAATTTCTGACAGTGACAATAAAAGCGAATCCGATATGTGTCTTGTTGGCAACTCAGATTCAGAACCAGATTCAGAAGATGACGAAGAGGTTAGTCATCTTGAACTTAAAAAGCAAGTTAAGAATTCATCTAAGAAGTCTTTAATTAAGTATTTTGAAGAAGCCTTAGATCATTGTCATGAGCAGAGTCTTGAATTAAAAGATCTTAAGGAACAAATTCTTGACATTGCTGAGGAAAACCAACTTCTTAAGGCCAAAGCTAAAAAGCTCAAGCCTAAAGTTATGGCAACTTCAGCTATAACTTCAGACAAGACAAATGTTGAGAAAGAAGCTCTTGAGTCTAAAGTTATAGCTAATGAAGCTATAATCTCAGAGTTGAAGATCAACATTAAGCATCTTCAAGCCAAAGTTATAGCTAATGAAGCTATAACTTTAGAATTGAAGAAAGTCAATGAGCATTTACAATCTGAAGCTAAGGCAAAGGAAGTTGTTATTCTTGATCACGAGAAAGTAAACTCTTTTCTTTCTCAGCAATTGAAAGATTTGAAGGCTGAATTCTCCCAAGCCAAAAGTCAACACAATGAGGAGAAACTTATCTTGAACAAACGTTTCAATGATTTTTCGTGAAAATTTCAAAAAGAACAATCCCTCCAAAGATCACTCATCTTGTGAAAAAGAAATACAGTCTTTGAAGGAATTGCTCCTACATGCACGAAAAGTTCATGATAAGTGGGAAGGAAGTCAGAAGGTCTTAGACTTCCTTACCGAACAGTCTAATAATAACATGAAGATGGGTCTAGGTCATGAATGTTATAGTCGTAGAGACCATGATAAGTGCAAATCCACTCCTTCTGACCGTGATTTCAGAAGAAGGAAGTACGTCAATCTTTCAGAATATCTGATTTGCAATTATTGTGGTTACAACGGTCATGTTAAAGATAATTGTGTTAAGTATGTTAACGAAAACAAAAATCAAACTGATTTTGTG